>JAUJYP020000453.1:0-175184 GCA_030674075.2 Linum usitatissimum | reverse complement strand
TTTAGATTCGTCAACAAAATCGAAATAAAATTTTACGAAGTTCATTTATTTTTGGTGGTAAAGTACACAATGTTAAGGTTGACCTATAAGAAGTATGCACGGATAGTAATTATTAATGTTCCCACACATAGCGAATGAGATATTCATGCATACATATGCATGCCCCCTCTACGCTTAACGTTTCAACTCGTAGTTGGCTATATTTATGAAAACTGAATAATTTGGGATTCTCCACTTTTGAAATGGAGTACATACCTCCTAAAAGGAATGTTTTCATAACCATACCGACCACAATATCGGAAAGTTTAGTGGTATGAAATTTGATGGTTCAACTGTGGTTTTGTACCGTTTCAACTAGCTATAATAATAAAGAAAAATATATTTGACAAGTTAATTGCAAAATAATGTACGGCTCGATTAATAATCAAACCGGATAATACTAGTCGTATATAGAATTAAAAAGTAGTTAAAAACCAAAAAAACACACTTCATATCTCTATAATTATATGTGTTAGTAAAACTATATTTCATTTAGGAATTCATATCTTCAAAAAAAGTATATAACCTAAAATTCAGTTCTTATATGATACAATTCTTTTTTTTTAGTTATTTTATTTTTTAAATGAAAGAAGAATGTATTTATTAAAAATAAATAAACCTATTTTTGTATTTAGACTGATGTTAGTTTAGATAATACTGTTTAATTTTTTTATAATTATGTAACTGAAAAAATTTAATCGCAATATGCAGGCTAACATATTAATTTAGGATTGGTTTGCATTGTATATTTAATTTGATGTCTAGATTTGTTCGTTTAGATTCGTCAACAAAATCGAAATAAAATTTTACGAAGTTCATTTATTTTTGGTGGTAAAGTACACAATGTTAAGGTTGACCTATAAGAAGTATGCACGGATAGTAATTATTAATGTTCCCACACATAGCGAATGAGACAAATCATGCATACATATGCATGCCCCTCTACGCTTAACGTTTCGGCGTAGTTGGCTATATTTATGAAAAGTGAATAATTTGGGATTCTCCACTTTTGAAATGGAGTACATACCTCCTAAAAGGAATGTTTTCATAACCATACCGACCACAATATCGGAAAGTTTAGTGGTATGAAATTTGATGGTTCAACCGTGGTTTTGTACCGTTTCAACTAGCTATAATTATAAAGAAAAATATATTTGAAAGTTAATTGCAAAATAATGTACGGCTCGATTAATAATCAAACCGGATAATACTAGTCGTATATAGAATTAAAAAGTAGTTAAAAACCAAAAAAACACACTTCATATATCTATAATTATATGTGTTAGTAAAATTATATTTCATTTAGGAATTCATATCTTCAAAAAAGTATATAACCTAAAATTCAGTTCTTATATGATACAATTCTTTTTTTTTAGATATTTTATTTTTTAAATGAAAGAAGAATGTATTTATTAAAAATAAATAAACTTATTTGTGTATTTAGACCGATGTTAGTTTAGATAATACCGTTTAATTTTTTTATAATTATGTAACCGAAAAAATTTAATCGCAATATGCAAGCTAACATATTAATTTAGGATTGGTTTGCATTGTATATTTAATTTGATGTCTAGATTTGTTCGTTTAGATTCGTCAACAAAATCGAAATAAAATTTTACGAAGTTCATTTATTTTTGGTGGTAAAGTACACAATGTTAAGGTTGACCTATAAGAAGTATGCACGGATAGTAATTATTAATGTTCCCACACATAGCGAATGAGACAGTCATGCATACATATGAATGCCCCTCTACGCTTAACGTTTCGCCGTAGTTGGCTATATTTATGAAAAGTGCATAATTTGGGATTCTCCACTTTTGAAATGGAGTACATACCTCCTAAAAGGAATGTTTTCATAACCATACCGACCACAATATCGGAAAGTTTAGTGGTATGAAATTTGATGGTTCAACCGTGGTTTTGTACCGTTTCAACTAGCTATAATAATAAAGAAAAATATATATGACAGTTAATTGCAAAATAATGTACGGCTCGATTAATAATCAAACCGGATAATACTGGTCGTATATAGAATTAAAAAGTAGTTAAAAACCAAAAAAACACACTTCATATCTCTATAATTATATGTGTTAGTAAAACTATATTTCATTTAGGAATTCATATCTTCAAAAAAGTATATAACCTAAAATTCAGTTCTTATATGATACAATTCTTTTTTTTTAGTTATTTTATTTTTTAAATGAAAGAAGAATGTATTTATTAAAAATAAATAAACCTATTTTTGTATTTAGACTGATGTTAGTTTAGATAATACTGTTTAATTGTTTTATAATTATGTAACTGAAAAAGTTTAATCGCAATATGCAAGCTAACATATTAATTTAGGATTGGTTTGCATTGTATATTTAATTTGATGTCTAGATTTGTTCGTTTAGATTCGTCAACTAAATCGAAATAAAATTTTACGAAGCTCATTTATTTTTGGTGGTAATGTACACAATGTTAAGGTTGACCTATAAGAAGTATGCACGGATAGTAATTATTAATGTTCCCACACATAGCGAATGAGACAGTCATGCATACATATGCATGCCCCTCTACGCTTAACGTTTCACCGTAGTTGGCTATATTTATGAAAAGTGAATAATTTGGGATTCTCCACTCTTGAAATGGAGTACATACCTCCTAAAAGGAATGTTTTCATAACCATACCGACCACAATATCGGAAAGTTTAGTGGTATGAAATTTGATGGTTCAACCGTGGTTTTGTACCGTTTCAACTAGCTATAATTATAAAGAAAAATATATTTGAAAGTTAATTGCAAAATAATGTACGGCTCGATTAATAATCAAACCGGATAATACTAGTCGTATATAGAATTAAAAAGTAGTTAAAAACCAAAAAAACACACTTCATATATCTATAATTATATGTGTTAGTAAAATTATATTTCATTTAGGAATTCATATCTTCAAAAAAGTATATAACCTAAAATTCAGTTCTTATATGATACAATTCTTTTTTTTTAGTTATTTTATTTTTTAAATGAAAGAAGAATGTATTTTCTAAAAATAAATACACCTATTTTTGTATTTAGACTGATGTTAGTTTAGATAATACTGTTTAATTTTTTTATAATTATGTAACTGAAAAATTTAATCGCAATATGCAAGCTAACATATTAATTTAGGATTGGTTTGCATTGTATATTTAATTTGATGTCTAGATTTGTTCGTTTAGATTCGTCAACAAAATCGAAATAAAATTTTACGAAGTTCATTTATTTTTGGTGGTAAAGTACACAATGTTAAGGTTGACCTATAAGAAGTATGCACGGATAGTAATTATTAATGTTCCCACACATAGCGAATGAGACAGTCATGCATACATATGAATGCCCCTCTACGCTTAACGTTTCAGCGTAGTTGGCTATATTTATGAAAAGTGAATAATTTGGGATTCTCCACTTTTGAAATGGAGTACATACCTCCTAAAAGGAATGTTTTCATAACCGTACCGACCACAATATCGGAAAGTTTAGTGGTATGAAATTTGATGGTTCAACCGTGGTTTTGTACCGTTTCAACTAGCTATAATAATAAAGAAAAATATATATGACAAGTTAATTGCAAAATAATGTACGGCTCGATTAATAATCAAACCGGATAATACTGGTCGTATATAGAATTAAAAAGTAGTTAAAAACCAAAAAAACACACTTCATATCTCTATAATTATATGTGTTAGTAAAACTATATTTCATTTAGGAATTCATATCTTCAAAAAAGTATATAACCTAAAATTCAGTTCTTATATGATACAATTCTTTTTTTTTAGTTATTTTATTTTTTAAATGAAAGAAGAATGTATTTATTAAAAATAAATAAACCTATTTTTGTATTTAGACTGATGTTAGTTTAGATAATACTTGTTTAATTGTTTTATAATTATGTAACTGAAAAAGTTTAATCGCAATATGCAAGCTAACATATTAATTTAGGATTGGTTTGCATTGTATATTTAATTTGATGTCTAGATTTGTTCGTTTAGATTCGTCAACTAAATCGAAATAAAATTTTACGAAGCTCATTTATTTTTGGTGGTAATGTACACAATGTTAAGGTTGACCTATAAGAAGTATGCACGGATAGTAATTATTAATGTTCCCACACATAGCGAATGAGACAATCATGCATACATATGCATGCCCCTCTACGCTTAACGTTTCGGCGTAGTTGGCTATATTTATGAAAAGTGAATAATTTGGGATTCTCCACTTTTGAAATGGAGTACATACCTCCTAAAAGGAATGTTTTCATAACCATACCGACCACAATATCGGAAAGTTTAGTGGTATGAAATTTGATGGTTCAACCGTGGTTTTGTACCGTTTCAACTAGCTATAATTATAAAGAAAAATATATTTGAAAGTTAATTGCAAAATAATGTACGGCTCGATTAATAATCAAACCGGATAATACTAGTCGTATATAGAATTAAAAAGTAGTTAAAAACCAAAAAAACACACTTCATATATCTATAATTATATGTGTTAGTAAAATTATATTTCATTTAGGAATTCATATCTTCAAAAAAGTATATAACCTAAAATTCAGTTCTTATATGATACAATTCTTTTTTTTTAGTTATTTTATTTTTTAAATGAAAGAAGAATGTATTTTCTAAAAATAAATACACCTATTTTTGTATTTAGACTGATGTTAGTTTAGATAATACTGTTTAATTTTTTTATAATTATGTAACTGAAAAAATTTAATCGCAATATGCAGGCTAACATATTAATTTAGGATTGGTTTGCATTGTATATTTAATTTGATGTCTAGATTTGTTCGTTTAGATTCGTCAACAAAATCGAAATAAAATTTTACGAAGTTCATTTATTTTTGGTGGTAAAGTACACAATGTTAAGGTTGACCTATAAGAAGTATGCACGGATAGTAATTATTAATGTTCCCACACATAGCGAATGAGATATTCATGCATACATATGAATGCCCCTCTACGCTTAACGTTTCGCCGTAGTTGGCTATATTTATGAAAAGTGCATAATTTGGGATTCTCCACTTTTGAAATGGAGTACATACCTCCTAAAAGGAATGTTTTCATAACCGTACCGACCACAATATCGAAAGTTTAGTGGTATGAAATTTGATGGTTCAACCGTGGTTTTGTACCGTTTCAACTAGCTATAATAATAAAGAAAAATATATATGACAATTAATAGCAAAATAATGTATGACTCGATTAATAATCAAACCGGATAATACTAGTCGTATATAGAATTAAAAAGTAGTTAAAAACCAAAAAAACACACTTCATATCTCTATAATTATATGTGTTAGTAAAACTATATTTCATTTAGGAATTCATATCTTCAAAAAAGTATATAACCTAAAATTCAGTTCTTATATGATACAATTCTTTTTTTTAGTTATTTTATTTTTTAAATGAAAGAAGAATGTATTTATTAAAAATAAATAAACCTATTTTTGTATTTAGACCGATGTTAGTTTAGATAATACTGTTTAATTGTTTTATAATTATGTAACCGAAAAAGTTTAATCGCAATATGCAAGCTAACATATTAATTTAGGATTGGTTTGCATTGTATATTTAATTTGATGTCTAGATTTGTTCGTTTAGATTCGTCAACTAAATCGAAATAAAATTTTACGAAGCTCATTTATTTTTGGTGGTAATGTACACAATGTTAAGGTTGACCTATAAGAAGTATGCACGGATAGTAATTATTAATGTTCCCACACATAGCGAATGAGACAGTCATGCATACATATGCATGCCCCTCTACGCTTAACGTTTCAGCGTAGTTGGCTATATTTATGAAAAGTGAATAATTTGGGATTCTCCACTTTTGAAATGGAGTACATACCTCCTAAAAGGAATGTTTTCATAACCATACCGACCACAATATCGGAAAGTTTAGTGGTATGAAATTTGATGGTTCAACCGTGGTTTTGTACCGTTTCAACTAGCTATAATTATAAAGAAAAATATATTTGAAAGTTAATTGCAAAATAATGTACGGCTCGATTAATAATCAAACCGGATAATACTAGTCGTATATAGAATTAAAAAGTAGTTAAAAACCAAAAAACACACTTCATATATCTATAATTATATGTGTTAGTAAAATTATATTTCATTTAGGAATTCATATCTTCAAAAAAGTATATAACCTAAAATTCAGTTCTTATATGATACAATTCTTTTTTTTTAGTTATTTTATTTTTTAAATGAAAGAAGAATGTATTTTCTAAAAATAAATACACCTATTTTTGTATTTAGACTGATGTTAGTTTAGATAATACTGTTTAATTTTTTTATAATTATGTAACTGAAAAAATTTAATCGCAATATGCAGGCTAACATATTAATTTAGGATTGGTTTGCATTGTATATTTAATTTGATGTCTAGATTTGTTCGTTTAGATTCGTCAACAAAATCGAAATAAAATTTTACGAAGTTCATTTATTTTTGGTGGTAAAGTACACAATGTTAAGGTTGACCTATAAGAAGTATGCACGGATAGTAATTATTAATGTTCCCACACATAGCGAATGAGATAGTCATGCATACATATGCATGCCCCTCTACGCTTAACGTTTCAGCGTAGTTGGCTATATTTATGAAAAGTGAATAATTTGGGATTCTCCACTTTTGAAATGGAGTACATACCTCCTAAAAGGAATGTTTTCATAACCGTACCGACCACAATATCGGAAAGTTTAGTGGTATGAAATTTGATGGTTCAACTGTGGTTTTGTACCGTTTCAACTAGCTATAATAATAAAGAAAAATATATATGACAATTAATTTCAAAATAATGTATGACTCGATTAATAATCAAACCGGATAATACTAGTCGTACATAGAATTAAAAAGTAGTTAAAAACCAAAAAAACACACTTCATATCTCTATAATTATATGTGTTAGTAAAACTATATTTCATTTAGGAATTCATATCTTCAAAAAAGTATATAACCTAAAATTCAGTTCTTATATGATACAATTCTTTTTTTTTAGTTATTTTATTTTTTAAATGAAAGAAGAATGTATTTATTAAAAATAAATAAACCTATTTTTGTATTTAGACCGATGTTAGTTTAGATAATACCGTTTAATTGTTTTATAATTATGTAACTGAAAAAATTTAATCGCAATATGCAGGCTAACATATTAATTTAGGATTGGTTTGCATTGTATATTTAATTTGATGTCTAGATTTGTTCGTTTAGATTCGTCAACTAAATCGAAATAAAATTTTACGAAGCTCATTTATTTTTGGTGGTAATGTACACAATGTTAAGGTTGACCTATAAGAAGTATGCACGGATAGTAATTATTAATGTTCCCACACATAGCGAATGAGACAGTCATGCATACATATGCATGCCCCTCTACGCTTAACGTTTCAGCGTAGTTGGCTATATTTATGAAAAGTGAATAATTTGGGATTCTCCACTTTTGAAATGGAGTACATACCTCCTAAAAGGAATGTTTTCATAACCATACCGACCACAATATCGGAAAGTTTAGTGGTATGAAATTTGATGGTTCAACCGTGGTTTTGTACCGTTTCAACTAGCTATAATTATAAAGAAAAATATATTTGAAAGTTAATTGCAAAATAATGTACGGCTCGATTAATAATCAAACCGGATAATACTAGTCGTATATAGAATTAAAAAGTAGTTAAAAACCAAAAAAACACACTTCATATATCTATAATTATATGTGTTAGTAAAATTATATTTCATTTAGGAATTCATATCTTCAAAAAAGTATATAACCTAAAATTCAGTTCTTATATGATACAATTCTTTTTTTTTAGTTATTTTATTTTTTAAATGAAAGAAGAATGTATTTTTTAAAAATAAATACACTTATTTTTGTATTTAGACCGATGTTAGTTTAGATAATACTGTTTAATTTTTTTATAATTATGTAACCGAAAAAATTTAATCGCAATATGCAAGCTAACATATTAATTTAGGATTGGTTTGCATTGTATATTTAATTTGATGTCTAGATTTGTTCGTTTAGATTCGTCAACAAAATCGAAATAAAATTTTACGAAGTTCATTTATTTTTGGTGGTAAAGTACACAATGTTAAGGTTGACCTATAAGAAGTATGCACGGATAGTAATTATTAATGTTCCCACACATAGCGTATGAGATATTCATGCATACATATGCATGCCCTTCTACGCTTAACGTTTCGGCGTAGTTGGCTATATTTTTGAAAAGTGAATAATTTGGGATTCTCCTCTTTTAAAATGGAGTACATACCTCCTAAAAGGAATGTTTTCATAACCGTACCGACCACAATATCGAAAAGTTTAGTGGTATTAAATTTGATGGTTCAACTTTGGTTTTGTACCGTTTCAACTAGCTATAATAATAAAGAACAAATATATATGACAATTAATATCAAAATAATATATGACTCAATTAATAATCAAACCGGATAATACTAGTCGTACATAGAATTAAAAAGTAGTTAAAAACCAAAAAAACACACTTCATATCTCTATAATTATATGTGTTAGTAAAACTATATTTCATTTAGGAATTCATATCTTCAAAAAAGTATATAACCTAAAATTCAGTTCTTATATGATACAATTCTTTTTTTTTAGTTATTTTATTTTTTAAATGAAAGAAGAATGTATTTATTAAAAATAAATAAACCTATTTTTGTATTTAGACTGATGTTAGTTTAGATAATACCGTTTAATTTTTTTATAATTATGTAACTGAAAAAATTTAATCGCAATATGCAGGCTAACATATTAATTTAGGATTGGTTTGCATTGTATATTTAATTTGATGTCTAGATTTGTTCGTTTAGATTCGTCAACTAAATCGAAATAAAATTTTACGAAGCTCATTTATTTTTGGTGGTAATGTACACAATGTTAAGGTTGACCTATAAGAAGTATGCACGGATAGTAATTATTAATGTTCCCACACATAGCGAATGAGACAGTCATGCATACATATGCATGCCCCTCTACGCTTAACGTTTCAGCGTAGTTGGCTATATTTATGAAAAGTGAATAATTTGGGATTCTCCACTCTTGAAATGGAGTACATACCTCCTAAAAGGAATGTTTTCATAACCATACCGACCACAATATCGGAAAGTTTAGTGGTATGAAATTTGATGGTTCAACCGTGGTTTTGTACCGTTTCAACTAGCTATAATTATAAAGAAAAATATATTTGAAAGTTAATTGCAAAATAATGTACGGCTCGATTAATAATCAAACCGGATAATACTAGTCGTATATAGAATTAAAAAGTAGTTAAAAACCAAAAAAACACACTTCATATATCTATAATTATATGTGTTAGTAAAATTATATTTCATTTAGGAATTCATATCTTCAAAAAAGTATATAACCTAAAATTCAGTTCTTATATGATACAATTCTTTTTTTTAGATATTTTATTTTTTAAATGAAAGGAGAATGTATTTATTAAAAATAAATAAACTTATTTGTGTATTTAGACTGATGTTAGTTTAGATAATACTGTTTAATTTTTTTATAATTATGTAACCGAAAAAATTTAATCGCAATATGCAAGCTAACATATTAATTTAGGATTGGTTTGCATTGTATATTTAATTTGATGTCTAGATTTGTTCGTTTAGATTCGTCAACAAAATCGAAATAAAATTTTACGAAGTTCATTTATTTTTGGTGGTAAAGTACACAATGTTAAGGTTGACCTATAAGAAGTATGCACGGATAGTAATTATTAATGTTCCCACACATAGCGTATGAGATATTCATGCATACATCTGCATGCCCTTCTACGGTTAACGTTTCAGCGTAGTTGGCTATATTTTAGAAAAGTGAATAATTTGGGATTCTCCTCTTTTAAAATGGAGTACATACCTCCTAAAAAGAATGTTTTCATAACCGTACCGACCACAATATCAGAAAATTTAGTGGTATTAAATTTGATGGTTCAACTTTGGTTTTGTACCGTTTCAACTGGCGATAATAATAAAGAACAAATATATATGACAATTAATATCAAAATAATATATGACTCAATTAATAATCAAACCGGATAATGCTAGTCGTACGTAAATTAAAAAGTAGTTAAAAACCAAAAAAACACACTTCATATCTCTATAATTATATGTGTTAGTAAAACTATATTTCATTTAGGAATTCATATCTTCAAAAAAGTATATAACCTAAAATTCAGTTCTTATATGATACAATTCTTTTTTTTAGTTATTTTATTTTTTAAATGAAAGAAGAATGTATTTATTAAAAATAAATAAACCTATTTTTGTATTTAGACCGATGTTAGTTTAGATAATACTGTTTAATTGTTTTATAATATGTAACTCGAAAAAGTTTAATCGCAATATGCAAGCTAACATATTAATTTAGGATTGGTTTGCATTGTATATTTAATTTGATGTCTAGATTTGTTCGTTTAGATTCGTCAACTAAATCGAAATAAAATTTTACGAAGCTCATTTATTTTTGGTGGTAATGTACACAATGTTAAGGTTGACCTATAAGAAGTATGCACGGATAGTAATTATTAATGTTCCCACACATAGCGAATGAGACAGTCATGCATACATATGCATGCCCCTCTACGCTTAACGTTTCAGCGTAGTTGGCTATATTTATGAAAAGTGAATAATTTGGGATTCTCCACTCTTGAAATGGAGTACATACCTCCTAAAAGGAATGTTTTCATAACCATACCGACCACAATATCGGAAAGTTTAGTGGTATGAAATTTGATGGTTCAACCGTGGTTTTGTACCGTTTCAACTAGCTATAATTATAAAGAAAAATATATTTGAAAGTTAATTGCAAAATAATGTACGGCTCGATTAATAATCAAACCGGATAATACTAGTCGTATATAGAATTAAAAAGTAGTTAAAAACCAAAAAAACACACTTCATATATCTATAATTATATGTGTTAGTAAAATTATATTTCATTTAGGAATTCATATCTTCAAAAAAGTATATAACCTAAAATTCAGTTCTTATATGATACAATTCTTTTTTTTTAGTTATTTTATTTTTTAAATGAAAGAAGAATGTATTTATTAAAAATAAATAAACTTATTTTTGTATTTAGACTGATGTTAGTTTAGATAATACTGTTTAATTTTTTTATAATTATGTAACTGAAAAAATTTAATCGCAATATGCAAGCTAACATATTAATTTAGGATTGGTTTGCATTGTATATTTAATTTGATGTCTAGATTTGTTCGTTTAGATTCGTCAACAAAATCGAAATAAAATTTTACGAAGTTCATTTATTTTTGGTGGTAAAGTACACAATGTTAAGGTTGACCTATAAGAAGTATGCACGGATAGTAATTATTAATGTTCCCACACATAGCGTATGAGATATTCATGCATACATCCGCATGCCCTTCTACGGTTAACGTTTCAACGTAGTTGGCTATATTTTAGAAAAGTGAATAATTTGGGATTCTCCTCTTTTAAAATGGAGTACATACCTCCTAAAAAGAATGTTTTCATAACCGTACCGACCACAATATCAGAAAATTTAGTGGTATTAAATTTGATGGTTCAACTTTGGTTTTGTACCGTTTCAACTGGCGATAATAATAAAGAACAAATATATATGACAATTAATATCAAAATAATATATGACTCAATTAATAATCAAACCGGATAATGCTAGTCGTACGTAAATTAAAAAGTAGTTAAAAACCAAAAAAACACACTTCATATCTCTATAATTATATGTGTTAGTAAAACTATATTTCATTTAGGAATTCATATCTTCAAAAAAGTATATAACCTAAAATTCAGTTCTTATATGATACAATTCTTTTTTTTTAGTTATTTTATTTTTTAAATGAAAGAAGAATGTATTTATTAAAAATAAATAAACATATTTTTGTATTTAGACCGATGTTAGTTTAGATAATATCGTTTAATTGTTTTATAATATGTAACTGAAAAAGTTTAATCGCAATATGCAAGCTAACATATTAATTTAGGATTGGTTTGCATTGTATATTTAATTTGATGTCTAGATTTGTTCGTTTAGATTCGTCAACTAAATCGAAATAAAATTTTACGAAGCTCATTTATTTTTGGTGGTAATGTACACAATGTTAAGGTTGACCTATAAGAAGTATGCACGGATAGTAATTATTAATGTTCCCACACATAGCGTATGAGATATTCATGCATACATACGCATGCCCTTCTACGCTTAACGTTTCGCCGTAGTTGGCTATATTTTTGAAAAGTGAATAATTTGGGATTCTCCTCTTTTAAAATGGAGTACATACCTCCTAAAAAGAATGTTTTCATAACCGTACCGACCACAATATCGAAAAATTTAGTGGTATTAAATTTGATGGTTCAACTTTGGTTTTGTACTGTTTCAACTGCGATAATAATAAAGAACAAATATATATGACAATTAATATCAAAATAATATATGACTCAATTAATAATCAAACCGGATAATGCTAGTCGTACGTAAATTAAAAAGTAGTTAAAAACCAAAAAAACACACTTCATATCTCTATAATTATATTGTTAGTAAAACTATATTTCATTTAGGAATTCATATCTTCAAAAAAGTATATAACCTAAAATTCATTCTTATATGATACAATTCTTTTTTTTAGTTATTTTATTTTTTAAATGAAAGAAGAATGTATTTATTAAAAATAAATAAACCTATTTTTGTATTTAGACCGATGTTAGTTTAGATAATACCGTTTAATTGTTTTATAATTATGTAACTGAAAAAGTTTAATCGCAATATGCAAGCTAACATATTAATTTAGGATTTGTTTGCATTGTATATTTAATTTGATGTCTAGATTTGTTCGTTTAGATTCGTCAACTAAATCGAAATAAAATTTTACGAAGCTCATTTATTTTTGGTGGTAATGTACACAATGTTAAGGTTGACCTATAAGAAGTATGCACGGATAGTAATTATTAATGTTCCCACACATAGCGAATGAGACAATCATGCATACATATGCATGCCCCTCTACGCTTAACGTTTCGGCGTAGTTGGCTATATTTATGAAAAGTGAATAATTTGGGATTCTCCACTCTTGAAATGGAGTACATACCTCCTAAAAGGAATGTTTTCATAACCATACCGACCACAATATCGGAAAGTTTAGTGGTATGAAATTTGATGGTTCAACCGTGGTTTTGTACCGTTTCAACTAGCTATAATTATAAAGAAAAATATATTTGAAAGTTAATTGCAAAATAATGTACGGCTCGATTAATAATCAAACCGGATAATACTAGTCGTATATAGAATTAAAAAGTAGTTAAAAACCAAAAAAACACACTTCATATATCTATAATTATATGTGTTAGTAAAATTATATTTCATTTAGGAATTCATATCTTCAAAAAAGTATATAACCTAAAATTCAGTTCTTATATGATACAATTCTTTTTTTTTAGATATTTTATTTTTTAAATGAAAGGAGAATGTATTTATTAAAAATAAATAAACTTATTTTTGTATTTAGACTGATGTTAGTTTAGATAATACTGTTTAATTTTTTTATAATTATGTAACTGAAAAAATTTAATCGCAATATGCAAGCTAACATATTAATTTAGGATTGGTTTGCATTGTATATTTAATTTGATGTCTAGATTTGTTCGTTTAGATTCGTCAACAAAATCGAAATAAAATTTTACGAAGTTCATTTATTTTTGGTGGTAAAGTACACAATGTTAAGGTTGACCTATAAGAAGTATGCACGGATAGTAATTATTAATGTTCCCACACATAGCGTATGAGATATTCATGCATACATCTGCATGCCCTTCTACGGTTAACGTTTCAACGTAGTTGGCTATATTTTAGAAAAGTGAATAATTTGGGATTCTCCTCTTTTAAAATGGAGTACATACCTCCTAAAAAGAATGTTTTCATAACCGTACCGACCACAATATCGAAAAATTTAGTGGTATTAAATTTGATGGTTCAACTTTGGTTTTGTACCGTTTCAACTGGCGATAATAATAAAGAACAAATATATATGACAATTAATATCAAAATAATATATGACTCAATTAATAATCAAACCGGATAATGCTAGTCGTACGTAAATTAAAAAGTAGTTAAAAACCAAAAAAACACACTTCATATCTCTATAATTATATGTGTTAGTAAAACTATATTTCATTTAGGAATTCATATCTTCAAAAAAGTATATAACCTAAAATTCAGTTCTTATATGATACAATTCTTTTTTTTAGTTATTTTATTTTTTAAATGAAAGAAGAATGTATTTATTAAAAATAAATAAACCTATTTTTGTATTTAGACCGATGTTAGTTTAGATAATACCGTTTAATTGTTTTATAATATGTAACCGAAAAAGTTTAATCGCAATATGCAAGCTAACATATTAATTTAGGATTGGTTTGCATTGTATATTTAATTTGATGTCTAGATTTGTTCGTTTAGATTCGTCAACTAAATCGAAATAAAATTTTACGAAGCTCATTTTTATTTTTGGTGGTAATGTACACAATGTTAAGGTTGACCTATAAGAAGTATGCACGGATAGTAATTATTAATGTTCCCACACATAGCGAATGAGACAATCATGCATACATATGCATGCCCCTCTACGCTTAACGTTTCGCGTAGTTGGCTATATTTATGAAAAGTGAATAATTTGGGATTCTCCACTCTTGAAATGGAGTACATACCTCCTAAAAGGAATGTTTTCATAACCATACCGACCACAATATCGGAAAGTTTAGTGGTATGAAATTTGATGGTTCAACCGTGGTTTTGTACCGTTTCAACTAGCTATAATTATAAAGAAAAATATATTTGAAAGTTAATTGCAAAATAATGTACGGCTCGATTAATAATCAAACCGGATAATACTAGTCGTATATAGAATTAAAAAGTAGTTAAAAACCAAAAAAACACACTTCATATATCTATAATTATATGTGTTAGTAAAATTATATTTCATTTAGGAATTCATATCTTCAAAAAAGTATATAACCTAAAATTCAGTTCTTATATGATACAATTCTTTTTTTTTAGTTATTTTATTTTTTAAATGAAAGAAGAATGTATTTTCTAAAAATAAATACACCTATTTTTGTATTTAGACTGATGTTAGTTTAGATAATACTGTTTAATTTTTTTATAATTATGTAACTGAAAAAATTTAATCGCAATATGCAGGCTAACATATTAATTTAGGATTGGTTTGCATTGTATATTTAATTTGATGTCTAGATTTGTTCGTTTAGATTCGTCAACAAAATCGAAATAAAATTTTACGAAGTTCATTTATTTTTGGTGGTAAAGTACACAATGTTAAGGTTGACCTATAAGAAGTATGCACGGATAGTAATTATTAATGTTCCCACACATAGCGTATGAGATATTCATGCATACATCTGCATGCCCTTCTACGGTTAACGTTTCAGCGTAGTTGGCTATATTTTAGAAAAGTGAATAATTTGGGATTCTCCTCTTTTAAAATGGAGTACATACCTCCTAAAAAGAATGTTTTCATAACCGTACCGACCACAATATCAGAAAATTTAGTGGTATTAAATTTGATGGTTCAACTTTGGTTTTGTACCGTTTCAACTGGCGATAATAATAAAGAACAAATATATATGACAATTAATATCAAAATAATATATGACTCAATTAATAATCAAACCGGATAATGCTAGTCGTACGTAAATTAAAAAGTAGTTAAAAACCAAAAAAACACACTTCATATCTCTATAATTATATGTGTTAGTAAAACTATATTTCATTTAGGAATTCATATCTTCAAAAAAGTATATAACCTAAAATTCAGTTCTTATATGATACAATTCTTTTTTTTAGTTATTTTATTTTTTAAATGAAAGAAGAATGTATTTATTAAAAATAAATAAACCTATTTTTGTATTTAGACTGATGTTAGTTTAGATAATACTGTTTAATTGTTTTATAATATGTAACTGAAAAAGTTTAATCGCAATATGCAAGCTAACATATTAATTTAGGATTGGTTTGCATTGTATATTTAATTTGATGTATAGATTTGTTCGTTTAGATTCGTCAACTAAATCGAAATAAAATTTTACGAAGCTCATTCTTTATTTTTGGTGGTAATGTACACAATGTTAAGGTTGACCTATAAGAAGTATGCACGGATAGTAATTATTAATGTTCCCACACATAGCGAATGAGACAATCATGCATACATATGCATGCCCCTCTACGCTTAACGTTTCGGCGTAGTTGGCTATATTTATGAAAAGTGAATAATTTGGGATTCTCCACTCTTGAAATGGAGTACATACCTCCTAAAAGGAATGTTTTCATAACCATACCGACCACAATATCGGAAAGTTTAGTGGTATGAAATTTGATGGTTCAACCGTGGTTTTGTACCGTTTCAACTAGCTATAATTATAAAGAAAAATATATTTGAAAGTTAATTGCAAAATAATGTACGGCTCGATTAATAATCAAACCGGATAATACTAGTCGTATATAGAATTAAAAAGTAGTTAAAAACCAAAAAAACACACTTCATATATCTATAATTATATGTGTTAGTAAAATTATATTTCATTTAGGAATTCATATCTTCAAAAAAGTATATAACCTAAAATTCAGTTCTTATATGATACAATTCTTTTTTTTTAGTTATTTTATTTTTTAAATGAAAGAAGAATGTATTTTTTAAAAATAAATAAACTTATTTTTGTATTTAGACTGATGTTAGTTTAGATAATACTGTTTAATTTTTTTATAATTATGTAACTGAAAAAATTTAATCGCAATATGCAAGCTAACATATTAATTTAGGATTGGTTTGCATTGTATATTTAATTTGATGTCTAGATTTGTTCGTTTAGATTCGTCAACAAAATCGAAATAAAATTTTACGAAGTTCATTTATTTTTGGTGGTAAAGTACACAATGTTAAGGTTGACCTATAAGAAGTATGCACGGATAGTAATTATTAATGTTCCCACACATAGCGTATGAGATATTCATGCATACATCTGCATGCCCTTCTACGGTTAACGTTTCAGCGTAGTTGGCTATATTTTAGAAAAGTGAATAATTTGGGATTCTCCTCTTTTAAAATGGAGTACATACCTCCTAAAAAGAATGTTTTCATAACCGTACCGACCACAATATCAGAAAATTTAGTGGTATTAAATTTGATGGTTCAACTTTGGTTTTGTACCGTTTCAACTGGCGATAATAATAAAGAACAAATATATATGACAATTAATATCAAAATAATATATGACTCAATTAATAATCAAACCGGATAATGCTAGTCGTACGTAAATTAAAAAGTAGTTAAAAACCAAAAAAACACACTTCATATCTCTATAATTATATGTGTTAGTAAAACTATATTTCATTTAGGAATTCATATCTTCAAAAAAGTATATAACCTAAAATTCAGTTCTTATATGATACAATTCTTTTTTTTAGTTATTTTATTTTTTAAATGAAAGAAGAATGTATTTATTAAAAATAAATAAACCTATTTTTGTATTTAGACTGATGTTAGTTTAGATAATACTGTTTAATTGTTTTATAATATGTAACTGAAAAAGTTTAATCGCAATATGCAAGCTAACATATTAATTTAGGATTGGTTTGCATTGTATATTTAATTTGATGTATAGATTTGTTCGTTTAGATTCGTCAACTAAATCGAAATAAAATTTTACGAAGCTCATTCATTTATTTTTGGTGGTAATGTACACAATGTTAAGGTTGACCTATAAGAAGTATGCACGGATAGTAATTATTAATGTTCCCACACATAGCGAATGAGACAGTCATGCATACATATGCATGCCCCTCTACGCTTAACGTTTCGCCGTAGTTGGCTATATTTATGAAAAGTGAATAATTTGGGATTCTCCACTCTTGAAATGGAGTACATACCTCCTAAAAGGAATGTTTTCATAACCATACCGACCACAATATCGGAAAGTTTAGTGGTATGAAATTTGATGGTTCAACCGTGGTTTTGTACCGTTTCAACTAGCTATAATTATAAAGAAAAATATATTTGAAAGTTAATTGCAAAATAATGTACGGCTCGATTAATAATCAAACCGGATAATACTAGTCGTATATAGAATTAAAAAGTAGTTAAAAACCAAAAAAACACACTTCATATATCTATAATTATATGTGTTAGTAAAATTATATTTCATTTAGGAATTCATATCTTCAAAAAAGTATATAACCTAAAATTCAGTTCTTATATGATACAATTCTTTTTTTTTAGTTATTTTATTTTTTAAATGAAAGAAGAATGTATTTTCTAAAAATAAATACACCTATTTTTGTATTTAGACTGATGTTAGTTTAGATAATACTGTTTAATTTTTTTATAATTATGTAACTGAAAAAATTTAATCGCAATATGCAGGCTAACATATTAATTTAGGATTGGTTTGCATTGTATATTTAATTTGATGTCTAGATTTGTTCGTTTAGATTCGTCAACAAAATCGAAATAAAATTTTACGAAGTTCATTTATTTTTGGTGGTAAAGTACACAATGTTAAGGTTGACCTATAAGAAGTATGCACGGATAGTAATTATTAATGTTCCCACACATAGCGAATGAGACATTCATGCATACATATGCATGCCCCTCTACGCTTAACGTTTCGCCGTAGTTGGCTATATTTATGAAAAGTGAATAATTTGGGATTCTCCACTTTTGAAATGGAGTACATACCTCCTAAAAGGAATGTTTTCATAACCATACCGACCACAATATCGGAAAGTTTAGTGGTATGAAATTTGATGGTTCAACCGTGGTTTTGTACCGTTTCAACTAGCTATAATAATAAAGAAAAATATATTTGACAGTTAATTGCAAAATAATGTACGGCTCGATTAATAATCAAACCGGATAATACTAGTCGTATATAGAATTAAAAAGTAGTTAAAAACCAAAAAAACACACTTCATATCTCTATAATTATATGTGTTAGTAAAACTATATTTCATTTAGGAATTCATATCTTCAAAAAAGTATATAACCTAAAATTCAGTTCTTATATGATACAATTCTTTTTTTTAGTTATTTTATTTTTTAAATGAAAGAAGAATGTATTTATTAAAAATAAATAAACCTATTTTTGTATTTATACTGATGTTAGTTTAGATAATACTGTTTAATTGTTTTATAATTATGTAACTGAAAAAGTTTAATCGCAATATGCAAGCTAACATATTAATTTAGGATTGGTTTGCATTGTATATTTAATTTGATGTCTAGATTTGTTCGTTTAGATTCGTCAACTAAATCGAAATAAAATTTTACGAAGCTCATTTATTTTTGGTGGTAATGTACACAATGTTAAGGTTGACCTATAAGAAGTATGCACGGATAGTAATTATTAATGTTCCCACACATAGCGAATGAGACATTCATGCATACATATGCATGCCCCTCTACGCTTAACGTTTCGCCGTAGTTGGCTATATTTATGAAAAGTGAATAATTTGGGATTCTCCACTCTTGAAATGGAGTACATACCTCCTAAAAGGAATGTTTTCATAACCATACCGACCACAATATCGGAAAGTTTAGTGGTATGAAATTTGATGGTTCAACCGTGGTTTTGTACCGTTTCAACTAGCTATAATTATAAAGAAAAATATATTTGAAAGTTAATTGCAAAATAATGTACGGCTCGATTAATAATCAAACCGGATAATACTAGTCGTATATAGAATTAAAAAGTAGTTAAAAACCAAAAAAACACACTTCATATATCTATAATTATATGTGTTAGTAAAATTATATTTCATTTAGGAATTCATATCTTCAAAAAAGTATATAACCTAAAATTCAGTTCTTATATGATACAATTCTTTTTTTTAGTTATTTTATTTTTTAAATGAAAGAAGAATGTATTTATTAAAAATAAATAAACCTATTTTTGTATTTAGACCGATGTTAGTTTAGATAATACCGTTTAATTGTTTTATAATTATGTAACTGAAAAAGTTTAATCGCAATATGCAAGCTAACATATTAATTTAGGATTGGTTTGCATTGTATATTTAATTTGATGTCTAGATTTGTTCGTTTAGATTCGTCAACTAAATCGAAATAAAATTTTACGAAGCTCATTTATTTTTGGTGGTAATGTACACAATGTTAAGGTTGACCTATAAGAAGTATGCACGGATAGTAATTATTAATGTTCCCACACATAGCGAATGAGACAATCATGCATACATATGCATGCCCCTCTACGCTTAACGTTTCGCCGTAGTTGGCTATATTTATGAAAAGTGAATAATTTGGGATTCTCCACTCTTGAAATGGAGTACATACCTCCTAAAAGGAATGTTTTCATAACCATACCGACCACAATATCGGAAAGTTTAGTGGTATGAAATTTGATGGTTCAACCGTGGTTTTGTACCGTTTCAACTAGCTATAATTATAAAGAAAAATATATTTGAAAGTTAATTGCAAAATAATGTACGGCTCGATTAATAATCAAACCGGATAATACTAGTCGTATATAGAATTAAAAAGTAGTTAAAAACCAAAAAAACACACTTCATATATCTATAATTATATGTGTTAGTAAAATTATATTTCATTTAGGAATTCATATCTTCAAAAAAGTATATAACCTAAAATTCAGTTCTTATATGATACAATTCTTTTTTTTTTAGATATTTTATTTTTTAAATGAAAGGAGAATGTATTTATTAAAAATAAATAAACTTATTTGTGTATTTAGACTGATGTTAGTTTAGATAATACCGTTTAATTTTTTTATAATTATGTAACTGAAAAAATTTAATCGCAATATGCAGGCTAACATATTAATTTAGGATTGGTTTGCATTGTATATTTAATTTGATGTCTATATTTGTTCGTTTAGATTCGTCAACAAAATCGAAATAAAATTTTACGAAGTTCATTTATTTTTGGTGGTAAAGTACACAATGTTAAGGTTGACCTATAAGAAGTATGCACGGATAGTAATTATTAATGTTCCCACACATAGCGTATGAGATATTCATGCATACATCCGCATGCCCTTCTACGGTTAACGTTTCGCCGTAGTTGGCTATATTTTAGAAAAGTGAATAATTTGGGATTCTCCTCTTTTAAAATGGAGTACATACCTCCTAAAAAGAATGTTTTCATAACCGTACCGACCACAATATCGAAATTTTAGTGGTATTAAATTTGATGGTTCAACTTTGGTTTTGTACTGTTTCAACTGGCAGTAATAATAAAGAACAAATATATATGACAATTAATATCAAAATAATATATGACTCAATTAATAATCAAACCGGATAATGCTACTCGTACGTAAATTAAAAAGTAGTTAAAAACCAAAAAAACACACTTCATATCTCTATAATTATATGTGTTAGTAAAACTATATTTCATTTAGGAATTCATATCTTCAAAAAAGTATATAACCTAAAATTCAGTTCTTATATGATACAATTCTTTTTTTTAGTTATTTTATTTTTTAAATGAAAGAAGAATGTATTTATTAAAAATAAATAAACCTATTTTTGTATTTAGACCGATGTTAGTTTAGATAATACCGTTTAATTGTTTTATAATATGTAACTGAAAAAGTTTAATCGCAATATGCAAGCTAACATATTAATTTAGGATTTGTTTGCATTGTATATTTAATTTGATGTCTAGATTTGTTCGTTTAGATTCGTCAACTAAATCGAAATAAAATTTTACGAAGCTCATTTATTTTTGGTGGTAATGTACACAATGTTAAGGTTGACCTATAAGAAGTATGCACGGATAGTAATTATTAATGTTCCCACACATAGCGAATGAGACAATCATGCATACATATGCATGCCCCTCTACGCTTAACGTTTCAGCCGTAGTTGGCTATATTTATGAAAAGTGAATAATTTGGGATTCTCCACTCTTGAAATGGAGTACATACCTCCTAAAAGGAATGTTTTCATAACCATACCGACCACAATATCGGAAAGTTTAGTGGTATGAAATTTGATGGTTCAACCGTGGTTTTGTACCGTTTCAACTAGCTATAATTATAAAGAAAAATATATTTGAAAGTTAATTGCAAAATAATGTACGGCTCGATTAATAATCAAACCGGATAATACTAGTCGTATATAGAATTAAAAAGTAGTTAAAAACCAAAAAAACACACTTCATATATCTATAATTATATGTGTTAGTAAAATTATATTTCATTTAGGAATTCATATCTTCAAAAAAGTATATAACCTAAAATTCAGTTCTTATATGATACAATTCTTTTTTTTAGATATTTTATTTTTTAAATGAAAGGAGAATGTATTTATTAAAAATAAATAAACTTATTTGTGTATTTAGACCGATGTTAGTTTAGATAATACCGTTTAATTTTTTTATAATTATGTAACTGAAAAAATTTAATCGCAATATGCAAAGCTAACATATTAATTTAGGATTGGTTTGCATTGTATATTTAATTTGATGTCTATATTTGTTCGTTTAGATTCGTCAACAAAATCGAAATAAAATTTTACGAAGTTCATTTATTTTTGGTGGTAAAGTACACAATGTTAAGGTTGACCTATAAGAAGTATGCACGGATAGTAATTATTAATGTTCCCACACATAGCGTATGAGATATTCATGCATACATCCGCATGCCCTTCTACGGTTAACGTTTCGCCGTAGTTGGCTATATTTTAGAAAAGTGAATAATTTGGGATTCTCCTCTTTTAAAATGGAGTACATACCTCCTAAAAAGAATGTTTTCATAACCGTACCGACCACAATATCGAAAATTTAGTGGTATTAAATTTGATGGTTCAACTTTGGTTTTGTACCGTTTCAACTGGCAGTAATAATAAAGAACAAATATATATGACAATTAATATCAAAATAATATATGACTCAATTAATAATCAAACCGGATAATGCTACTCGTACGTAAATTAAAAAGTAGTTAAAAACCAAAAAAACACACTTCATATCTCTATAATTATATGTGTTAGTAAAACTATATTTCATTTAGGAATTCATATCTTCAAAAAAGTATATAACCTAAAATTCAGTTCTTATATGATACAATTCTTTTTTTTAGTTATTTTATTTTTTAAATGAAAGAAGAATGTATTTATTAAAAATAAATAAACCTATTTTTGTATTTAGACTGATGTTAGTTTAGATAATACTGTTTAATTGTTTTATAATATGTAACTGAAAAAGTTTAATCGCAATATGCAATCTAACATATTAATTTAGGATTTGTTTGCATTGTATATTTAATTTGATGTCTAGATTTGTTCGTTTAGATTCGTCAACTAAATCGAAATAAAATTTTACGAAGCTCATTTATTTTTGGTGGTAAAGTACACAATGTTAAGGTTGACCTATAAGAAGTATGCACGGATAGTAATTATTAATGTTCCCACACATAGCGTATGAGATATTCATGCATACATCTGCATGCCCTTCTACGATTAACGTTTCAGCGTAGTTGGCTATATTTTAGAAAAGTGAATAATTTGGGATTCTCCTCTTTTAATATGGAGTACATACCTCCTAAAAAGAATGTTTTCATAACCGTACCGACCACAATATCAGAAATTTTAGTGGTATTAAATTTGATGGTTCAACTTTGGTTTTGTACTGTTTCAACTGGCAGTAATAATAAAGAACAAATATATATGACAATTAATATCAAAATAATATATGACTCAATTAATAATCAAACCGGATAATGCTAGTCGTACGTAAATTAAAAAGTAGTTAAAAACCAAAAAAACACACTTCATATCTCTATAATTATATGTGTTAGTAAAACTATATTTCATTTAGGAATTCATATCTTCAAAAAAGTATATAACCTAAAATTCAGTTCTTATATGATACAATTCTTTTTTTTAGTTATTTTATTTTTTAAATGAAAGAAGAATGTATTTATTAAAAATAAATAAACCTATTTTTGTATTTACACTGATGTTAGTTTAGATAATACTGTTTAATTGTTTTATAATATGTAACTGAAAAAGTTTAATCGCAATATGCAATCTAACATATTAATTTAGGATTTGTTTGCATTGTATATTTAATTTGATGTCTAGATTTGTTCGTTTAGATTCGTCAACTAAATCGAAATAAAATTTTACGAAGCTCATTTATTTTTGGTGGTAATGTACACAATGTTAAGGTTGACCTATAAGAAGTATGCACGGATAGTAATTATTAATGTTCCCACACATAGCGAATGAGACATTCATGCATACATATGCATGCCCCTCTACGCTTAACGTTTCGCCGTAGTTGGCTATATTTATGAAAAGTGAATAATTTGGGATTCTCCACTTTTGAAATGGAGTACATACCTCCTAAAAGGAATGTTTTCATAACCATACAGACCACAATATCGGAAAGTTTAGTGGTATGAAATTTGATGGTTCAACCGTGGTTTTGTACCGTTTCAACTAGCTATAATAATAAAGAAAAATATATATGACAGTTAATTGCAAAATAAAGTACAGCTCGATTAATAATCAAACCGGATAATACTGGTCGTATATAGAATTAAAAAGTAGTTAAAAACCAAAAAAACACACTTCATATCTCTATAATTATATGTGTTAGTAAAACTATATTTCATTTAGGAATTCATATCTTCAAAAAAGTATATAACCTAAAATTCAGTTCTTATATGATACAATTCTTTTTTTTTAGTTATTTTATTTTTTAAATGAAAGAAGAATGTATTTTCTAAAAATAAATACACCTATTTTTGTATTTAGACTGATGTTAGTTTAGATAATACTGTTTAATTTTTTTATAATTATGTAACTGAAAAAATTTAATCGCAATATGTAGGCTAACATATTAATTTAGGATTGGTTTGCATTGTATATTTAATTTGATGTCTAGATTTGTTCGTTTAGATTCGTCAACAAAATCGAAATAAAATTTTACGAAGTTCATTTATTTTTGGTGGTAAAGTACACAATGTTAAGGTTGACCTATAAGAAGTATGCACGGATAGTAATTATTAATGTTCCCACACATAGCGAATGAGACAAATATGCATACATATGAATGCCCCTCTACGCTTAACGTTTCGCCGTAGTTGGCTATATTTATGAAAAGTGCATAATTTGGGATTCTCCACTTTTGAAATGGAGTACATACCTCCTAAAAGGAATGTTTTCATAACCATACCGACCACAATATCGGAAAGTTTAGTGGTATGAAATTTGATGGTTCAACCGTGGTTTTGTACCGTTTCAACTAGCTATAATAATAAAGAAAAATATATATGACAAGTTAATTGCAAAATAAAGTACGGCTCGATTAATAATCAAACCGGATAATACCGGTCGTATATAGAATTAAAAAGTAGTTAAAAACCAAAAAAACACACTTCATATCTCTATAATTATATGTGTTAGTAAAACTATATTTCATTTAGGAATTCATATCTTCAAAAAGTATATAACCTAAAATTCAGTTCTTATATGATACAATTCTTTTTTTTTAGTTATTTTATTTTTTAAATGAAAGAAGAATGTATTTATTAAAAATAAATAAACCTATTTTTGTATTTAGACCGATGTTAGTTTAGATAATACCGTTTAATTGTTTTATAATATGTAACTGAAAAAGTTTAATCGCAATATGCAAGCTAACATATTAATTTAGGATTGGTTTGCATTGTATATTTAATTTGATGTCTAGATTTGTTCGTTTAGATTCGTCAACTAAATCGAAATAAAATTTTACGAAGCTAATTTATTTTTGGTGGTAATGTACACAATGTTAAGGTTGACCTATAAGAAGTATGCACGGATAGTAATTATTAATGTTCCCACACATAGCGAATGAGACAGTCATGCATACATATGCATGCCCCTCTCTGCTTAACGTTTCAGCGTAGTTGGCTATATTTATGAAAAGTGAATAATTTGGGATTCTCCACTCTTGAAATGGAGTACATACCTCCTAAAAGGAATGTTTTCATAACCATACCGACCACAATATCTGAAAGTTTAGTGGTATGAAATTTGATGGTTCAACCGTGGTTTTGTACCATTTCAACTAGCTATAATTATAAAGAAAAATATATTTGAAAGTTAATTGCAAAATAATGTACGGCTCGATTAATAATCAAACCGGATAATACTAGTCATATATAGAATTAAAAAGTAGTTAAAAACCAAAAAAACACACTTCATATATCTATAATTATATGTGTTAGTAAAATTATATTTCATTTAGGAATTCATATCTTCAAAAAAGTATATAACCTAAAATTCAGTTCTGATATGATACAATTCTTTCTTTTAGATATTTTATTTTTTAAATGAAAGGAGAATGTATTTATTAAAAATATATAAACTTATTTGTGTATTTAGACTGATGTTAGTTTAGAAAATACTGTTTAATTTTTTTATAATTATGTAACTGAAAAAATTTAATCGCAATATGCAGGCTAACATATTAATTTAGGATTGGTTTGCATTGTATATTTAATTTGATGTCTATATTTGTTCGTTTAGATTCGTCAACAAAATCAAAATAAAATTTTACGAAGTTCATTTATTTTTGGTGGTAAAGTACACAATGTTAAGGTTGACCTATAAGAAGTATGCACGGATAGTAATTATTAATGTTCCCACACATAGCGTATGAGATATTCATGCATACATCTGCATGCCCTTCTACGGTTAACGTCTCAGAGTAGGTGGCTATATTTTAGAAAAGTGAATAATTTGGGATTCTCCTCTTTTAAAATGGAGTACATACCTCCTAAAAAGAATGTTTTCATAACCGTACCGACCACAATATCAGAAAGTTTAGTGGTATTAAATTTGATGGTTCAACTTTGGTTTTGTACTGTTTCAACTGGCAGTAATAACAAAGAAAAAATATATATGACAATTAATATCAAAATAATATATGACTCAATTAATAATGAAACCGGATAATGCTAGTCGTACGTAAATTAAAAAGTAGTTAAAAATTCGAAAATTAAGACTTCATATATCTATAATTATATGCGTTAGTAAAACTATATTTCATATAGGAATTCATATCTTCAAAAAAGTATATAACCTAAAATTATGTTCTGATATGATACAATTTTTTTTAGATATTTTATTTTTTAAATGAAAGAAGAATGTATTTATTAAAAATAAATAAACTTATTTGTGTATTTAGACTGATGTTAGTTTAGATAATACTGTTCAATTTTTTTATAATTATGTAACTGAAAAAATTTAATCGCAATATGCAGGCTAACATATTAATTTAGGATTGGTTTGCATTGTATATTTAATTTGATGTCTATATTTGTTCGTTTAGATTCGTCAACAAAATCAAAATAAAATTTTACGAAGTTCATTTATTTTTGGTGGTAAAGTACACAATGTTAAGGTTGACCTATAAGAAGTATGCACGGATAGTAATTATTGATGTTCCCACACATTGCGAATGAGACAGTCATGCATACATATGCATGCCCCTCTACGGTTAACGTTTAGCGTAGTTGGCTATATTTATGAAAAGTGAATAATTTGGGACTCTCCACTTTTGAAATGGAGTACATACCTCCTAAAAGGAATGTTTTTATAACCGTACTGACAACAATATCGGAAAGTTTAGTGGTATGATATTTGAAAGTTTTGTACCGTTTCAACTAGCTATAATAATAAAGAAATATATATATGACAGTTAATAGCAAAATAATGTACCGCTCGATTAATTATCAAACCGGATAATACTGGTCGTATATAGAATTAAAAAGTAGTTAAAAGTCCTAAAATCTAGACTTCATATATCTATAACTATACGTAAGTAAAACTATATTTCATATAAGAATTCATATCTTCAAAAATGTTTATAACCTATAATTATGCTTTGTGAGATGATACAATTCTATTTCTTATTAATATTTTATTTTTTAGTTGAAAAAAGAATGTGTTTGTTAAAAATAAAAAACTTATTTGTGTAAGTAGACTGATGTTAGTGTAGATAATATGGTTTAATTATTTTTATAATTATGTAACTGAAAATTTTAATCACAATATGGAGGCTAACATTTTAATTCAGGATAAGTTTGCATTGCATATTTAATTTGATGTCTAGATTTTTTCTTTTAGATTCGTCCACTAAATCGAAATAAAATTTTATGAAGTTCATTTATTTTGGTGATAAAGTACATAACGATACGGTTGACCTATAAGAAGTATGGACGCATCGTAATTGTTAATGTTCCCACACATAGCGTGTGAGATAGTCATGCATACAGCTGCATGCTATTTTAATAACCACATCGACCACGATATCTGAAAGTTTATTGCTATGAAATTTGATGGTTCAATTGTGATTTTGTACCGTTTCAACTGGCTGTAATAATAAAGAAAAAATATATATGATAATTAATAGCAAAATAACCTATGGCTCAATTATTAATCAAATCGTATAATACAGGTCTTATATAAAATTTACAAGTAGTTAAAAGTCCTAAAATCTAAACTTCATATATCTATAACTATGCGTAAATAAAACTATATTTCATATAAGAATTCATATCTTCAAAAATGTTTATAACCTAAAATTAACCCGTGAGATGATACAATTCTATTTTTTATTGATATTTTATTTTTTAGTTGAAAATAGAATGTTTTTGTTATAAATAAATAAACTTATTTGTGTAATTAGACTGATGTTAATGTAGATAATATGGTTTAATTATTTTTATAATTATGTAACTGAAAAAATTTAATCACAATATGGAGGCTAACATTTTAATTCAGGATAAGTTTGCATTGCATATTTAATTTGATGTCCAGATTTTTTCTTTTAGATTCGTCAACTAAATCGAAATAAAATTTTATGAAGTTCATTTATTTTGGTGATAAAGTACATAACGATACGGTTGACCGATAAGAAGTATGGACGCACCGTAATTGTTAATGTTCCCACACATAGCGTGTGAGATAGTCATGCATACAACCGTGCATGCTCTTTTAATAACCACATCGACCACAATATCCGAAAGTTTATTGCTATGAAATTTGATGGTTCAATTGTGATTTTGTACCGTTTCAACTGGCCGTAATAATAAAGAAAAAAATATATATGATAATTAATAGCAAAATAACTTATGGCTCAATTATTAATCAAATCGTATAATACGAGTCGTATATAAAATTAAAAAGTAGTTAAAATTCCTAAAATCTAAACTTCATATATCTATAACTATGCGTAAATAAAACTATATTTCATATAAGAATTCATATCTTCAAAAATGTTTATAACCTAAAATTAACCCGTGAGATGATACAATTCTATTTTTTATTGATATTTTATTTTTTAGTTGAAAATAGAATGTTTTTGTTATAAATAAATAAACTTATTTGTGTAATTAGACTGATGTTAATGTAGATAATATGGTTTAATTATTTTTATAATTATGTAACTGAAAAAATTTAATCACAATATGGAGGCTAACATTTTAATTCAGATAAGTTTGCATTGCATATTTAATTTGATGTCCGATTTTTTCTTTTAGATTCGTCAACTAAATCGAAATAAAATTTTATGAAGTTCATTTATTTTAGTGATAAAGTACATAACGATACGGTTGACCGATAAGAAGTATGGACGCACCGTAATTGTTAATGTTCCCACACATACCGTGTGAGATAGTCATGCATACGGACTCGCATGCTATTTTAATAACCACATCGACCACAATATCGAAAGTTTATTGCTATGAAATTTGATGGTTCAATTGTGATTTTGTACCGTTTCAACTGGCCGTAATAATAAAGAAAAAATATATATGATAATTAATAGCAAAATAACTTATGGCTCAATTATTAATCAAATCGTATAATACAGTCGTATATAAAATTAAAAAGTAGTTAAAATTCCTAAAATCTAAACTTCATATATCTATAACTATGCGTAAATAAAACTATATTTCATATAAGAATTCATATCTTCAAAAATGTTTATAACCTAAAATTAACCCGTGAGATGATACAATTCTATTTTTTATTGATATTTTATTTTTAGTTGAAAATAGAATGTTTTTGTTATAAATAAATAAACTTATTTGTGTAATTAGACTGATGTTAATGTAGATAATATGGTTTAATTATTTTTATAATTATGCAACTGAAAAAATTTAATCACAATATGGAGGCTAACATTTTAATTCAGGATAATGTTTGCATTGCATATTTAATTTGATGTCCGGATTTTTTTCTTTTAGTTTCGTCAACTAAATCGAAATAAAATTTTATGAAGTTCATTTATTTTGGTGATAAAGTACATAACGATACGGTTGACCGATAAGAAGTATGGACGCACCGTAATTGTTAATGTTCCCACACATAGCGTGTGAGATAGTCATGCATACAGCTTCGCATGCTATTTTAATAACCACATCGACCACAATATCTGAAAGTTTATTGCTATGAAATTTGATGGTTCAATTGTGATTTTGTACCGTTTCAACTGGCTGTAATAATAAAGAAAAAATATATATGATAATTAATAGCAAAATAACTTATGGCTCAATTATTAATCAAATCGTATAATACAGGCGTATATAAAATTAAAAAGTAGTTAAAATTCCTAAAATCTAAACTTCATATATCTATAACTATGCGTAAATAAAACTATATTTCATATAAGAATTCATATCTTCAAAAATGTTTATAACCTAAAATTAACCCGTGAGATGATACAATTCTATTTTTTATTGATATTTTATTTTTTAGTTGAAACTAGAATGTTTTTGTTATAAATAAATAAACTTATTTGTGTAATTAGACTAATGTGAATGTAGATAATATGGTTTAATTATTTTTATAATTATGTAACTGAAAAAATTTAATCACAATATGGAGGCTAACATTTTAATTCAGATAAGTTTGCATTGCATATTTAATTTGATGTCCGCATTTTTTTCTTTTAGATTCGTCAACTAAATCGAAATAAAATTTTATGAAGTTCATTTATTTTGGTGATAAAGTACATAACGATACGGTTGACCGATAAGAAGTATGGACGCACCGTAATTGTTAATGTTCCCACACATAGCGTGTGAGATAGTCATGCATACAAATCGCATGCTATTTTAATAACCACATCGACCACAATATCCGAAAGTTTATTGCTATGAAATTTGATGGTTCAATTGTGATTTTGTACCGTTTCAACTGGCTGTAATAATAAAGAAAAAATATATATGATAATTAATAGCAAAATAACTTATGGCTCAATTATTAATCAAATCGTATAATACAGGTCGTATATAAAATTAAAAAGTAGTTAAAATTCCTAAAATCTAAACTTCATATATCTATAACTATGCGTCAATAAAACTATATTTCATATAAGAATTCATATCTTCAAAAATGTTTATAACCTAAAATTAACCCGTGAGATGATACAATTCTATTTTTTATTGATATTTTATTTTTTAGTTGAAAATAGAATGTTTTTGTTATAAATAAATAAACTTATTTGTTTAATTAGACCGATGTTAGTGTAGGTAATACGGTTTAATTTTTTATATAATCATGTAACCGATAAAAATTAATCACAAGATGGAGGCTAACATTTTAATTCAGATAGGTTTGCATTGCATATTTAATTTGATGTCCGCATTTTTTCTTTTAGATTCGTCAACTAAATCGAAATAAAATTTTATGAACTTCATTTATTTTGGTGATAAAGTACATAACGATACGGTTGACCGATAAGAAGTATGGACGCACCGTAATTGTTAATGTTCCCACACATAGCGTGTGAGATAGTCATGCATACAGCTGCATGCTATTTTAATAACCACATCGACCACAATATCTGAAAGTTTATTGCTATGAAATTTGATGGTTCAATTGTGATTTTGTACCGTTTCAACTCGCTGTAATAATAAAGAAAAAATATATATGATAATTAATAGCAAAATAACTTATGGCTCAATTATTAATCAAATCGTATAATACGTGTCGTATATAAAATTAAAAAGTAGTTAAAATTCCTAAAATCTAAACTTCATATATCTATAACTATGCGTAAATAAAACTATATTTCATATAAGAATTCATATCTTCAAAAATGTTTATAACCTAAAATTAACCCGTGAGATGATACAATTCTATTTTTTATTGATATTTTATTTTTTAGTTGAAAATAGAATGTTTTTGTTATAAATAAATAAACTTATTTGTGTAATTAGACTGATGTTAATGTAGATAATATGGTTTAATTATTTTTATAATTATGTAACTGAAAAAATTTAATCACAATATGGAGGCTAACATTTTAATTCAGGATAAGTTTGCATTGCATATTTAATTTGATGTCCAGATTTTTTCTTTTAGATTCGTCAACTAAATCGAAATAAAATTTTATGAAGTTCATTTATTTTAGTGATAAAGTACATAACGATACGGTTGACCGATAAGAAGTATGGACGCACCGTAATTGTTAATGTTCCCACACATAGCGTGTGAGATAGTCATGCATACAGCTGCATGCTATTTTAATAACCACATCGACCACAATATCTGAAAATTTATTGCTATGAAATTTGATGGTTCAATTGTGATTTTGTACCGTTTCAACTGGCTGTAATAATAAAGAAAAAATATATATGATAATTAATAGCAAAATAACTTATGGCTCAATTATTAATCAAATCGTATAATACAGGTCGTATATAAAATTAAAAAGTAGTTAAAATTCCTAAAATCTAAACTTCATATATCTATAACTATGCGTAAATAAAACTATATTTCATATAAGAATTCATATCTTCAAAAATGTTTATAACCTAAAATTAACCCGTGAGATGATACAATTCTATTTTTTATTGATATTTTATTTTTTAGTTGAAAATAGAATGTTTTTGTTATAAATAAATAAACTTATTTCGTAATTAGACCGATGTTAATGTAGATAATATGGTTTTATTATTTTTATAATTATGTAACTGAAAAAATTTAATCACAATATGGAGGCTAACATTTTAATTCAGGATAAGTTTGCATTGCATATTTAATTTGATGTCAGTATTTTTTCTTTTAGTTTCGTCAACTAAATCGAAAAAAAATTTTATGAAATTCATTTATTTTGGTGATAAAGTACATAACGATACGGTTGACCGATAAGAAGTATGGACGCACCGTAATTGTTAATGTTCCCACACATAGCGTGTGAGATAGTCATGCATACACCGCATGCTATTTTAATAACCACATCGACCACAATATCCGAAAGTTTATTGCTATGAAATTTGATGGTTCAATTGTGATTTTGTACCGTTTCAACCGGCCGTAATAATAAAGAAAATATATATATGATAATTAATAGCAAAATAACTTATGGCTCAATTATTAATCAAATCGTATAATACAGTCGTATATAAAATTAAAAAGTAGTTAAAATTCCTAAAATCTAAACTTCATATATCTATAACTATGCGTAAATAAAACTATATTTCATATAAGAATTCATATCTTCAAAAATGTTTATAACCTAAAATTAACCCGTGAGATGATACAATTCTATTTTTTATTGATATTTTATTTTTTAGTTGAAACTAGAATGTTTTTGTTATAAATAAATAAACTTATTTGTGTAATTAGACTGATGTTAATGTAGATAATATGGTTTAATTATTTTTATAATTATGTAACTGAAAAAATTTAATCACAATATGGAGGCTAACATTTTAATTCAGGATAAGTTTGGATTGCATATTTAATTTGATGTCCAGATTTTTTCTTTTAGATTCGTCAACTAAATCGAAATAAAATTTTATGAAGTTCATTTATTTTGGTGATAAAGTACATAACGATACGGTTGACCGATAAAAAGTATGGACGCACCGTAATTGTTAATGTTCCCACACATAGCGTGTGAGATAGTCATGCATACGAGTGCATGCTATTTTAATAACCACATCGACCACAATATCCGAAAGTTTATTGCTATGAAATTTGATGGTTCAATTGTGATTTTGTACCGTTTCAACTCGGCCGTAATAATAAAGAAAAAATATATATGATAATTAATAGCAAAATAACTTATGGCTCAATTATTAATCAAATCGTATAATACGAGTCGTATATAAAATTAAAAAGTAGTTAAAATTCCTAAAATCTAAACTTCATATATCTATAACTATGCGTAAATAAAACTATATTTCATATAAGAATTCATATCTTCAAAAATGTTTATAACCTAAAATTAACCCGTGAGATGATACAATTCTATTTTTTATTGATATTTTATTTTTTAGTTGAAAATAGAATGTTTTTGTTATAAATAAATAAACTTATTTGTTTAATTAGACTGATGTTAGTGTAGGTAATACGGTTTAATTTTTTATATAATCATGTAACTGATAAAAATTAATCACAAGATGGAGGCTAACATTTTAATTCAGGATAGGTTTGCATTGCATATTTAATTTGATGTCCAGATTTTTTCTTTTAGATTCGTCAACTAAATCGAAATAAAATTTTATGAAGTTCATTTATTTTGGTGATAAAGTACATAACGATACGGTTGACCGATAAGAAGTATGGACGCACCGTAATTGTTAATGTTCCCACACATAGCGTGTGAGATAGTCATGCATACAAACCGCATGCTATTTTAATAACCACATCGACCACAATATCCGAAAGTTTATTGCTATGAAATTTGATGGTTCAATTGTGATTTTGTACCGTTTCAACCGGCCGTAATAATAAAGAAAATATATATATGATAATTAATAGCAAAATAACTTATGGCTCAATTATTAATCAAATCGTATAATACAAGTCGTATATAAAATTAAAAAGTAGTTAAAATTCCTAAAATCTAAACTTCATATATCTATAACTATGCGTAAATAAAACTATATTTCATATAAGAATTCATATCTTCAAAAATGTTTATAACCTAAAATTAACCCGTGAGATGATACAATTCTATTTTTTATTGATATTTTATTTTTTAGTTGAAAATAGAATGTTTTTGTTATAAATAAATAAACTTATTTCTGTAATTAGACTGATGTTAATGTAGATAATATGGTTTTATTATTTTTATAATTATGTAGCTGAAAAAATTTAATCACAATATGGAGGCTAACATTTTAATTCAGGATAAGTTTGCATTGCATATTTAATTTGATGTCCAGATTTTTTCTTTTAGTTTCGTCAACTAAATCGAAATAAAATTTTATGAAGTTCATTTATTTTGGTGATAAAGTACATAACGATACGGTTGACCGATAAGAAGTATGGACGCACCGTAATTGTTAATGTTCCCACACATAGCGTGTGAGATAGTCATGCATACAAACTCGCATGCTATTTTAATAACCACATCGACCACAATATCTCGAAAGTTTATTGCTATGAAATTTGATGGTTCAATTGTGATTTTGTACCGTTTCAACCGGCCGTAATAATAAAGAAAATATATATATGATAATTAATAGCAAAATAACTTATGGCTCAATTATTAATCAAATCGTATAATACAGTCGTATATAAAATTAAAAAGTAGTTAAAATTCCTAAAATCTAAACTTCATATATCTATAACTATGCGTAAATAAAACTATATTTCATATAAGAATTCATATCTTCAAAAATGTTTATAACCTAAAATTAACCCGTGAGATGATACAATTCTATTTTTTATTGATATTTTATTTTTTAGTTGAAACTAGAATGTTTTTGTTATAAATAAATAAACTTATTTGTGTAATTAGACCGATGTTAATGTAGATAATATGGTTTAATTATTTTTATAATTATGTAACCGAAAAAATTTAATCACAATATGGAGGCTAACATTTTAATTCAGATAAGTTTGGATTGCATATTTAATTTGATGTCCGCATTTTTTCTTTTAGATTCGTCAACTAAATCGAAATAAAATTTTATGAAGTTCATTTATTTTGGTGATAAAGTACATAACGATACGGTTGACCGATAAAAAGTATGGACGCACCGTAATTGTTAATGTTCCCACACATAGCGTGTGAGATAGTCATGCATACAACTGCATGCTATTTTAATAACCACATCGACCACAATATCTGAAAGTTTATTGCTATGAAATTTGATGGTTCAATTGTGATTTTGTACCGTTTCAACTGGTTGTACTAATGAAGAAAATATATATATGACAATTAATAGAAAAATAACGTACGGCTAAATTATTAATCAAACTGGATAATACTGGTCGTATATAAGATTAAAAAGTAGTTAAAAGTTCTAAAATCTAGACTTCATATATCTATAACAATATGCTTAAGTAAAACTATATTTCATATAAGAAGTCATATCTTCAAAAAAATTTATAACCTAAAATTAAGCTATGAGATGATACAATTTTATTTCTTATTGATATTTTATTTTTTAGTTGAAAAAAGAATGTTTTTTTAAAAATAAATAAACTTATTTGTTTAATTAGACTGATGTTAGTGTAGGTAATACGGTTTAATTTTTTTTATAATTATGTAACTGATAAAAATTAATCACAAGATGGAGGCTAACATATTAATTCAGGATAGGTTTGCATTGCATATTTAATTTGATGTTTAAATTTGTTCTTTTAGATTTGTCAACTAAATCGTAATAAAATTTTATGAAGTTCATTTGGTGGTAAAGTACATAATGATATGGTTGACCGATACAAAGTATGGACGCACCGTAATTATTAATCTTCCCACACATAGCCAATGAGATAGTCATGCATACAGCTGCCTGCCCTTTTACGGTTAACGTCTCAACGTAGTGTGCTATATTTATGAAAAGTAAATAATTTGGGTTTTCTCCATATTTGAAATGGAGTACACACCTCTTAAAAGCAATGTTTTAAAAACTGTACCGACCACAATATCGGAAAGTTTATAGCTATGAATTTGATGGTTCAACCGTGGTTTTGTATCGTTTCAACTAGTTGTACTAATGAAGAAAATATATATATGACCATTATTAGAAAAATAACGTACGGCTAAATTAATAATCAAACTGAATAATACTAGTCGTATATAGGATTAAAAAGTAGTTAAAAGTCCTAAAATCTAGACTTCATATATCTATAACTATATGCTTAAGTAAAACTATATTTCATATAAGAATTCATATCTTCAAAAAAATTTATAACCTAAAATTAAGCTATGAGATGATACCATTCTATTTCTTATTGATATTTTATTTTTTAGTTGAAAAAGAATGTTTTTGTTAAAAATAAATAAACTTATTTGATTAATTTGATTGATGTTAGTGTAGGTAATACTGTTTAATTTTTTTTATAATTATGTAACTAATAAAAATTAATCACAAGATCGAGGCTAACATATTCATTCAGGATAGGTTTGCATTGCATATTTAATTTGATATCTAAATTTGTTCTTTTAGATTCGTCAACTAAATCGAAATAAAATTGTATGAAGTTCATTTATTTTGGTGGTAAAGTACATAATGATACGGTTGACCGATACAAAGTATGGACGCACCGTAATTATAAATGATCCCAAACATAGCGTATGAGATTATCATGCATACAGTCGCATGCCCTTTTACGGTTAACGTCTCAACGTAGTGTGCTATATTTATTAAAAGTGAATAATTTGGGATTCTCCACATTCGAAATGAAGTACATACCTATTAAAATCAATGTTTTAATAACCGTACCGACCACAATATCGAAAAGTTTAGTGCTATTAAATTTGATGGTTCAACCATGGTTTTGTACCGTTTCAACCGGTTGTAATAATGAAGAAAATATATATTTGACAATTAATAAAAAAATAACGTACGGCTCAATTAATAATAAAAGCGGATAATACTGGTCCTATATAGAATACAAAAGTAGTTAAAACTCCTAAAATCTAGACTTCATATATCTATAACTTCATCTATCTATAACTATATGCGCAAGTAAAACTATATTTCATATAAGAATTCATTTCTTCAAAAAAATTTATAGCCTAAAATTAAGCTGTGAGATGATACAATTCTATTTCTTATTGATATTTTATTTTTTAGTTGAAAAAAGAATGTTTTTGTTAAAAATAAATAAACTTATTTGTTTAGATAGAATCGATGTTAGTGTAGGTAATACTTTTTTAATTTTTTTTATAATTATGTAACTGATAAAAATTAATGACAATATGGAGGCTAACATATTAATTAAGGATAGGTTTACATTGCATATTCAACTTGATGTCTAAATTTGTTCTTTTAGATTCGTCAACTAAATCGAAATAAAATTGTATGAAGTTCATTTATTTTGGTGGTAAAGTACATAATGATACGGTTGACCGATACAAAGTATGGACGCACCGTAATTATAATTGATCCCAAACATAGCGTATGAGATTATCATGCATACAGCTGCATGCCCTTTTACGGTTAACGTCTCAACGTAGTGTGCTATATTTATTAAAAGTGAATAATTTGGGATTCTCCACATTCGAAATGAAGTACATACCTATTAAAATCAATGTTTTAATAACCGTACCGACCACAATATCGAAAAGTTTAGTGCTATTAAATTTGATGGTTCAACCATGGTTTTGTACCGTTTCAACTGGTTGTAATAATGAAGAAAATATATATTTGACAATTAATAAAAAAATAACGTACGGCTCAATTAATAATAAAAGCGGATAATACTGGTCCTATATAGAATACAAAAGTAGTTAAAACTCCTAAAATCTAGACTTCATATATCTATAACTTCATCTATCTATAACTATATGCGCAAGTAAAACTATATTTCATATAAGAATTCATTTCTTCAAAAAAATTTATAGCCTAAAATTAAGCTGTGAGATGATACAATTCTATTTCTTATTGATATTTTATTTTTTAGTTGAAAAAAGAATGTTTTTGTTAAAAATAAATAAACTTATTTGTTTAGATAGAGTGATGTTAGTGTAGGTAATACTGTTTAATTTTTTTTATAATTATGTACCTGATAAAAATTAATGACAATATGGAGGCTAACATATTAATTAAGGATAGGTTTACATTGCATATTCAACTTGATGTCTAAATTTGTTCTTTTAGATTCGTCAACTAAATCGAAATAAAATTTTACGAAGTTCATTTATTTTTGTGGTAAAGTACATAATGATACGGTTGACCGATACAAAGTATGGAAGCACCATAATTATAAATGATCCCAAACATAGCGTATGAGATAATCATGCATACAGCTGCATGCCCTTTTACGGTTATCGCCTTAGCATAGTTTGCTATATTTATGAAAAGTGAATAATTTGGGATTCTCCACATTCGAAATGAAGTACATACCTATTAAAATCAATGTTTTAATAACCGTACCGACCACAATATCGAAAAATTTAGTGCTATTAAATTTGATGGTTCAACCATGGTTCTGTACCGTTTCAACTGGTTGTAATAATAAATAAAAAATATATATGACAATTAATAGCAAAATAACGTACGGCTCAATTAATAATAAAAGCGGATAATACTAGTCCTATATAGAATAAAAAAGTAGTTAAAACTCCTAAAATCTAGAGTTCATATATCTATAACTATATGCGCAAGTAAAACTATATTTCATATAACAATTCATATGTTCAAAAAAATTTATAACCTAGAATTAAGCTGTGAGATGATACTATTCTATTTCTTATTGATATTTTATTTTTTAGTTGAAAAAAGAATGTTTTTGTTAAAAATAAATAAACTTATTTGTTTAGATAGAGTGATGTTAGTGTAGGTAATACTGTTTAATTTTTTTTATAATTATGTACCTGATAAAAATTAATGACAATATGGAGGCTAACATATTCATTCAGGATAGGTTTGCATTGCATATTTAATTTGATATCTAAATTTGTTCTTTTAGATTCGTCAACTAAATCGAAATAAAATTGTATGAAGTTCATTTATTTTGGTGGTAAAGTACATAATGATACGGTTGACCGATACAAAGTATGGACGCACCGTAATTATAAATGATCCCAAACATAGCGTATGAGATTATCATGCATACAGCCGCATGCCCTTTTACGGTTAACGTCTCAACGTAGTGTGCTATATTTATTAAAAGTGAATAATTTGGGATTCTCCACATTCGAAATGAAGTACATACCTATTAAAATCAATGTTTTAATAACCGTACCGACCACAATATCGAAAAGTTTAGTGCTATTAAATTTGATGGTTCAACCATGGTTTTGTACCGTTTCAACCGGTTGTAATAATGAAGAAAATATATATTTGACAATTAATAAAAAAATAACGTACGGCTCAATTAATAATAAAAGCGGATAATACTGGTCCTATATAGAATACAAAAGTAGTTAAAACTCCTAAAATCTAGACTTCATATATCTATAACTTCATCTATCTATAACTATATGCGCAAGTAAAACTATATTTCATATAAGAATTCATTTCTTCAAAAAAATTTATAGCCTAAAATTAAGCTGTGAGATGATACAATTCTATTTCTTATTGATATTTTATTTTTTAGTTGAAAAAAGAATGTTTTTGTTAAAAATAAATAAACTTATTTGTTTAGATAGACTGATGTTAGTGTAGGTAATACTGTTTAATTTTTTTTATAATTATGTAACTGATAAAAATTAATGACAATATGGAGGCTAACATATTAATTAAGGATAGGTTTGCATTGCATATTAAACTTGATGTCTAAATTTGTTCTTTTAGATTCGTCAACTAAATCGAAATAAAATTTTATGAAGTTCATTTATTTTGGTGGTAAAGTACATAATGATACGGTTGACCGATACAAAGTATGGAAGCACCGTAATTATAAATGATCCCAAACATAGCGTATGAGATAATCATCCATACAGCTGCATGCCCTTTTATGGTTATCGCCTTAGCATAGTTTGCTATATTTATGAAAAGTGAACAATTTGGGATTCTCCACTTTCGAAATGAAGTACATACCTATTAAAATCAATGTTTTAATAACCGTACCGACCACAATATCGAAAAGTTTAGTGCTATTCAATTTGATGGTTCAACCATGGTTCTGTACCGTTTCAACTGGTTATAATAATAAAGAAAAAATATATATGACAATTAATAGCAAAATAACGTATGGCTCAATTAATAATCAAAGCGGATAATACTGGTCCTATATAAAATAAAAAAGTCGTTAAAACTCCTAAAATCTAGAGTTCATATATCTATAACTATATGCGCAAGTAAAACTATATTTCATATAAGAATTCATATCTTCAAAAAATTTTATAACCTAAAGTTATGCTGTGAGATGATACAATTCTATTTCTTATTGATATTTTATTTTTTAGTTGAAAAAGAATGTTTTTGTTAAAAATAAATAAACTTATTTGTTTAAATAGAGTGATGTTAGTGTAGGTAAAACGGTTTAATTTTTTTAATAATTATGTAACTGATAAAAATTAATGACAATATGGAGGGTAACATATTAATTAAGGATAGGTTTGCATTGCATATTTAATTTGATGTCTAAATTTGTTCTTTTAGATTCGTCAACTAAACCGAAATAAAATTGTATGAAGTTCATTTATTTTGGTGGTAAAGTACATAATGATATGGTTGACCGATACAAAGTATGGACGCACCGTAATTATAAATGATCCCAAACATAGCGTATGAGATTATCATGCATACAGCTGCATGCCCTTTTACGGTTAACGTCTCAACGTAGTGTGCTATATTTATTAAAAGTAAATAATTTGGGTTTTCTCCATATTTGAAATGGAGTACACACCTCTTAAAAGCAATGTTTTAAAAACCGTACTGACCACTATATCGGAAAGTTTATAGCTATGAATTTGATGGTTCAACCGTGGTTTTGTATCGTTTCAACTGGTTGTACTAATGAAGAAAATATATATATGACAATTAATAGCAAAATAACGTACGGATAAATTAATCAACAAACCGGATTATACTTGTTGTATATAGAATTAAAAGGTAGTTAAAAACCTAACATCTAGACATAAAATAATTCATATATGCAAAAACGTATATAACCGAAAATAAAGATGTGATATGATACAATTTTATTTTTATTGATGTTTTATTTTTTAATTGAAAAATGAATATATTTTTTTAAACTAAATAAACTTATTTGTGTAATTAGACTAATGTTAGTGTTGATAATACTGTTTCATTTTTTGCTATAATTAAGTTACTGAAAAAAGATAATCACAATATGGACGGTAACATATTAATTTAGGATAGATTTGCTTTATATATTTAATTGATCTCTAGATTTGTCCTTTTCGATTCGTCAAGTAAATCTAACTAAAATGATATGAACTTCATATATTTTGTTGCTATAGTACATAATGATATGGTTGATCGATAAGAATTATGGACGCACGGAAATTAATAATTTCCCCACACATGGCGTATGAGACAATCATGCATACAGCTGCATGCCCTTCTACGGTTAAAATCTCACCGTAGTTCGGTATATTTATGAAATGTTAATAATTTGTGATTCTACACTTTTGAAATGGAGTACATTCCTCTTAAAAGCAATGTTTTCATAACCGTACCGGCCACAATATAGGAAAGTTTAGTGGTATGAAATTTGATGTCAATAGTGGTTTTGTCCCGTTTCAACTGTCTGTAATAATAAAGAAAAAATATATATGACAATTAATAGCGAAATAACGTATGGATGAATTAATTAACAAACCGGATTATACTTGTTGTATATAGAATTAAAAGTTAGTTCAAAGCCTAACATCTAGACATCATATATCTATAATTATATGCGGAAGTAAAACTATATTTCATATAATAATTCATATATGCAAAAAAGTATATAAACTAAAATTAAGATGTGATATGATACAATTCTATTTTTATAGATAATTTATTTTTTAATTGAAAAATGAAAGTATTGTTTAAGAACTACATGAACTTATTTGTGTAATTAGACTGATGTTAGTGTTGATAATACTGTTTAATTTTATATATGTAACTGAAAAAAGATAATTACAATATGGAGGCTAACATATTAATTAAGCATAGGTTTGCATTGTATATTTAACTGATGTCTAGATTTGTCCTTTTAGATTCGTCAAGTAAATGGATCTAAAATGATATGAAACTCATATATTTTGGTGCTAAAGTACACAATGATATGGTTGACCGATAAGAAGTATGGACACACGGTAACTAATAATGTCCCCACACATGGCATATGAGATAGTCATGCATATAGGTGCAAGCCCTTCTACGGTTAACGTCTCACCATAGTTGGCTATATTTATGATATTTGAATTATTTGGGATTCTCCCGTTTTGAAATGGAGTACATACCTCTTAAACACAATGTTTCATAACCGTACCGGCAACAATATAGGAAAGTTTAGTGGTATGAAATTTGATGTCAACAGTGGTTTTGTGTCGTTTCAACTGTCTGTAAAAATAAAGAAAAAATATATATGACAATTAATAGCAAAATAACGTACGGTTGAATTAATAATCGAACCGGATTATACTTGTTGTATATAGAACTAAAAAGTAGTTAAAACCCTAACATCTTACTTCATATATCTAAAATTATATGCGTAAGTAAAACTATATTTCATATAATAATTTATATATCCAAAAAATTATATAACCTAAAATTAAGATGTGATATGATATAATTCTATTTTTATAGATGTTTTATTTTTTAATTGAAAAATGAATATTTATTTTAAAACTACATAAACTTATTTGTGTAATTAGAGTGATATTAGTGTACATAATTGTTTTAATTTTTTTATATAATTATGTAACTGAAATAATATAATCAAAATATGGAGGCTTACATATTAATTAAGGATAGATTTGCATTTTATATTTAATTGATCTCTAGATTTGTTCTTTTAGAATCGTCAAGTAAATGGAACTAAAATGATATGGACTTCATTTATTTTGGTGCTAAATGAATTTCATATCAGTATCCATACGTTATTTTGGAGTTAATTGTCATATATATATTTTTCTTTATTATTAGAAACAGTTGAAACGGCCTAAAACCACGGATGAAACATCAAATTTCATACCACTAAAATTTCTGGTATTGAGGTAGATATGATTCTGAAAACGTTACTTTAAAGAGGTATGTACTCCACTTCAAAAGTAGAGAATCTCAAATATTCAATTTTCATAAATATAGCCAACTACGGTGATACGTTAACCGTAAAAGGGCATGCAGTTGTATGCATGACTGTCGTGTGGGGGAACATTATTAATTACGGTGCTTCCATACTTTTTGTCGGTCAACCTTATCATTCTAGACATCAAATTAAAAATACAATGCAAACTTATCCTCAATTAATATGTTAGCCTTCATATTATGATTATTTTTTTCAGTTACCTAATCATATAAAAAAAATTTAACAATATTATCTACACTAATATCAGTCTAATTACACAAATAAATAAATAAATTTTTTACAAATATATTCTTTTTTCAATTAAAAATTAAAATATCTATAAAAATAGAATTGGCTTATATCACAACTTAATTTTAGGTTATATACTATTTTGAAGAGATGAATTCTTATATAAAATATAGTTTTACTTACGTATACAATTATATATATATATATGAAGTCTAGATGTAAGGATTTATAACTACTTTTTAATTTTATATACAGCCAGTATCATCCGGATTGATTATTAATTCATCTGTACGTTATTTTGCTATTAATTGTCATATATATATATATATATATATATATTTTTCCTTATAATTAGAAACTGTTGAAACAGCCTAAACCATGGTTGAAACATCAAATTTCATACCACTAAAATTTCCAGTATTGTGGCCGATATGGTTCAGAACATATTGCTTTAAAGAGGTATGTACTCCACTTCAAAAGTGGAGAATGTCAAATTATTCACTTTTCATAAATATAGCAAACTACGGTGACACGTTACCCGTAAAAGGGCATGCAGCTCATGCATGACTGCCGTGGGTGGAACATTATTAATTACCATGCTTCCATACTATTTGTCGGTCAGCCTTATCATAGTGTACTTTACCACAAAAATATATGAAATTCATATCATTTTAGTTCGATTTACTTAACGAATGTACAAGTAAAAACCTAGACATCAAATTAAATATACAATGTAAACGTATTCTCAATTAATATGTTAGCCTTTATATTGTGATTATATTTTTTCACTTACCTAATCATATAAAAAATATTTAACAATATTATCTAAACTAATATCAGTCTAATTACACAAATGAATAAATTTTATTTTTTACAAATCTATTCCTTTTTCAATTAAAAATTAAAATATCTATAAAAAATAGAATTGGATTATTTCACAACTTAATTTTAGGTTATATACTATTGAAGATATGAATTGTTATATGAAATATAGGTTTACTTACGTATAGAATTATAGATATATAAAGTCTAGATGTAAGGATTTTTAACTACTTTTTAATTTTATATACAACCAGTATTATCCGGTTTGATTATTAATTCATCTATACGTTATTTTGCTATTAATTGTCATATATATATTTTTCCTTATTATTAGAAAAAGTTGAAACGACCTAAAACCACGGTTGAAACATCAAATTTCATACCACTAAAATTTGTGGTATTGTGGCCGATATGGTTCTAAAAACATCGCTTTAAAGACGTATGTACTCCATTTTAAAAGTGGTGAATCTTAAATTATTAATTCATCTATACATTATTTTCCTATTAGACAAATAAGTTTATTTATTTTTAACCAATATATTCTTTTTCCAATTAAAAATTAAAATATCCATAAAATAGAGAATTGGATTATATCAAAACTTAATTTTAGGTTATATACTATTTTGAAGATATGAATTCTTATATGAAATATTGTTTTACTTACGTGTACAATTATAGATATATGAAGTCTAGATGTAAGGATTTTTAACTACTTTTTAATTCTACATACAACCAGTATTACCCGCTTTGATTATTAATTCATCTATACATTATTTTCCTATTACTTTCCATATATATATTTTTCTTTATTATTAGAAATAGTTGAAACGGTCTAAATCCACGGTTGAAACATCAAATTTCATACCACTAAAATTTTCGATATTGTAGTCGATATGGTTCTGAAAACATTGCTTTAAAGAGGTATGTACTCCATTTTAAAAGTAGAGAATCCCAAATTATTCACTTTTCATAAATATAGCCAACTACGGTGACACGTTAACCGTAAAAGGGCATGGAGCTGTATGCATGACTGTCATGTGGGGAACATTATTAATTACCGTGCGTCCATACTTATTGTCGGTCAACCTTATCATTGTGTACTTTACCACCAAAATATATGAAGTTCATATCAGTTTAGTTTGATTGACTTAACAAATCTACAAGAACAAATCTAGACATCAAATTAAATATACAACGCAAACCTATCCTCAATTAATATGTTAGCCTACATATTGTGATTATATTTTTTCAGTTACCTAATTTTATTAAAAACATTTAACTGTATTATCTACACTAACATCAATCTAATTACACAAATAAGTTTATTTATTTTTAAAATGTAATTTTCGGTTATATACTATTTTGAAGATATGAATTCTTATATGATATATAGTTTTACTTTCGTGTAGAATTATAGATATATGAAGTCTAGATGTAAGGATTTTTAACTACTTTTTAATTCTACATACAACTAGTATTACCCGGTTTGATTATTAATTCATCTATACATTATTTTCCATTTTATTTCCATATATATATTTTTCAATATTATTAGAAACAGTTGAAACGGCCTAATTCCACGGTTGAAACATCAAATTTCATACCACTAAAATTTTCGGTATTGCAGTCGATATGGTTCTGAAAACATTGCTTTAAAGAGGTATGTACTCCATTTCAAAAGTGGAGAATCCCAAATTATTCATTTTTCATAAATATAGCCAACTACGTTGACACGTTAATCGTAAAAGGGCATGCAGTTGTATGCATGACTGTCACGTGGTGGAATATTATTAATTACTGCGCGTCCATACTTTTTTTCGGTCAACCTTATCACTGTATACTTTACCACCAAAATATATGAAGTTCATATAATTTTCGTTCGATTTACTTAACGAATCTACAAAAACAAATCTAGTCATCAAATTAAATATACAATGCAAACCTATCCTCAATTAATATGTTAGCCTTCCTATTGTCATTATATTTTTTTAGTTACCTAATTATATAAAATAAATTAAAAGTATTATCTACACTAACATTAGTCTAATTACACAAATAAGTTTATTTATTTTTAACTAATATATTCTTTTTTAAATTAAAAATTAAAATATCTATAAAAAAAGAGAATTGGATTATATCAAAACTTAATTTTAAGTTATATACTATTTTGAAGATATGAATTCTTATATGAAATATAGTTTTACTTACGTATACAATTATAGATATATGAAGTCTAGATGTTAGGATTTTTAACTATTCTTTAATTCTATATACAAGCAGTATTATCCATTTTAATTATTAATTCATTCGTACGTTATTTTTCTATTAATTGTAATATATATTTTCTGTACTATTACAAACAGTTGAAACGGCCTAAAATCATGGTTGAAACATCAAATTTCATACCACTAAAATTTCCTGTATTGTGGCACATATGGTTCCGAAAACATTGCTTTAAACAGGTATGTACTCCATTTCAAAAGTGGAGAATACCAAATTATGCACTTTTCATATATATTGCCAACTACGGTGACACGTTAAACGTAAAAGGGCATGCAGCTGTATGTATGATATTCATGTGGGGTAACATTATTAATTACGGTGTGTCCATACTTTTTGTCGGTCAACCTTATCATTGTGTACTTTAACACCAAAATATATGAAGTTCATCACATTTTAGTTCGATTTACTTAACAAATCTACAAGAACAAATATATACATCGAATTAAATATACAATGCAAACCTATCCTCAACTAATATGTTAGCCTTCATATTGTGATAAAATATTTTCAATTACATAATTATACAAAACAAATTTAACAGTATTATCTACATTAACATTAGTTTGATTACACAAATAAGTTTATTTATTTCTAACAAATACATTTTTTCAATTAAAATTAAAATATCTATTAAAATAGAATTGGATTATATCAAAACTTAATTTTATGTTAAATACTATTTTGAAGATATGAATTCTTATAAGAAATATAGTTTTACTTACGTATACAATTAAAGATATATGAAGTCTAGTTGTTAGGATTTTTAACTACTTTTTAATCCTATATACAACTAGAATTATCCGGTTTAATTACAAATTCATCTGTACGTTATTTCGCTATTAATTGTCATATATCTTTTTCTTTATTATTAGAAACAGTTGAAACGGCCTAAAACCACGGTTGAAACATCAAATTTCATACCACTAAAATTGCCGGTATTGTGGCACATATGGTTCTGAAAACATTGCTTTAAACAGGTATGTACTCCATTTCAAAAGTGGAGAATCCCAAATTATGCAGTTTTCATATATATAGCCAACTACGGTGACACGTTAACCGTAAAAGGGCATGCAGCTGTATGTATGATATTCATGTGGGGTAACATTATTAATTACGGTGTGTCGATACTTTTTGTCGGTGAACCTTATCATCGTGTACTTTAACACCAAAATATATGAAGTTCATATCATTTTAGTTCGATTTACTTAACAAATCTACAAGAACAAATCTAGACATAGAATTAAATATACAATGAAAACCTATCCTAACCTAATATGTTAGCCTTCATATTGTGATAAAATATTTTCAATTACATAATTATACAAAACAAATTTAACAGTATTATCTACATTAACATTAGTTTGATTACACAAATAAGTTTATTTATTTCTAACAAATACATTTTTTTCAATTAAAATTAAAATATCTATAAAAAATAGAATTGGATTATATCAAAACTTAATTTTATGTTAAATACTATTTTGAAGATATGAATTCTTATATGAAATATTGTTTTACTTACGTATACAATTAAAGACATATGACGTCTCGATGTAAGGATTTTTAACTACTTTTTAATTCTATATACAACCAGTATTATGCGGTTTAATTATTAATTCATCTGTAAGTTATTTTGCTATTAATTGTCATATATATTTTTCTTTATTATTAGAAATAGTTGAAACGGCCTAAAACCATAGTTGAAACATCAAATTTAATACCACTTAAATTCCCGATATTGTGGCCGATATGGTTCTGAAAACATTGCTGCAAACAGGTATGTACTTCATTTCAAAAGTGGATAATCCCAAAGTATTCACGTTTCATAAAAATAGCCAACTACGATGACACGTTAACCGTAAAAGGGCATGCAGTTTTATGCATGACTGTAATGTGGGGGAACATTATTACTTACCGTGCGTCTGTACTTTTTGTCGGTCAACCTTATCATTGTTTACTTTACCACCAAAATATATGAAGTTCATATCATTTTGGTTTGATTGATATAACAAATCTACAAGAAAAAATCTAGACATCAAATTAAATATACAACGCAAACCTATCCTCAATTAATATGTTAGCCTTCATATTGTGATTATATTTTTTCAGTTACCTAATTATATAAAAACAATTGACAGTATTATCTACACTAACATCAGTCTAATTCAACAAATAAGTTTATTTATTTATAATAAATATATTCTTTTTGCAAATAAAAATTAAAATATATTTAAAAAGAGAATATGATTATATCAAAACTTAATGTTAGGTTATATACTATTTTGAGGATATGAATTCTTATATCAAAGATTATTTTACTTAGGTATACAATTATAGATATATGAAGTCTCGATGTAAGGATTTTTAACTACTTTTGAATTCTATATACAACCAGTATTATCCGGATTAATTATTAATTCATCCGTACGTTATTTGGTGTTAATTGTCATATATATTTTTCTTTATTATTAGAAACTGTTGAAACGTACCTAAAACCACGGTTGAAACATCAAATTTAATACTACTAAAATTCTCGGTATTGTGGTCGATATCGTTCTGAAAACATTGCTGCAAATAGTTATGTACTTCATTTCAAATGTGGAGAATCCCAATTAATTCACTTTTCATAAATATAGCCAACTACGGTGACACGATAATCGTAAAAGGGCATGCAGCTGTATGCATGACTGTCATGTGGGGGAACATTATTAATTACCATGCGTCCATACTCTTTTTCGGTTAACCTTATCAGTATGTACTTTACCACCAAAATATGTTAAGTTCATATCATTTTCGATCGATTTACTGAACTAATCTACAAGATCAAATCTAAACATCAAATTAAATATACAACGCAAACCTATCTTCAATTAATATGTTAGCCTTCATATTGTGATTATATTTTTTCAGTTACCTAATTATATAAAAACAATTGACAGTATTATCTACACTAACATCAGTCTAATTCAACAAATAAGTTTATTTATTTTTAATAAATATATTCTTTTTTCAAATAAAAATTAAAATATATTTAAAAAAGAGAATATGATTATATCAACACTTAATGTTAGGTTATATACTATTTTGAAGATATTTATTCTTATATCAAATATCGTTTTACTTACGTATACAATTATACATATATGAAGTCTAGATGTTAGGATTTTTTACTATTCTTTAGCTCTATATACAAGCAGTATTATCAAGTTTAATTATTAGTTCATTCGTACTTTATTTTGCTATTAATTGTCATATATATTTTCTTTATTATTAAAAATAGTTTAAACGGACTAAAATAACGGTTGAAACATCAAATTTCATAACACTAAAATTCCTGGTATTGTGGCTGACATGGTTATGAAAATATAGCTTGAAACAGGTATGTACATCATTTCAAAAGTGGAGAATCCCAATCAATTCACTTTTCATAAAAATAGCCAACTAAGATGACATGTTAAACGTAAACGGGCATGGAGCTGTATGCGTGACTGCCATGTGCGGGAACATTATTAATTACCGTGCGTCTATACTCTTTGCGGTCAACATTATCATTATGTACTTTACCTCCAAAATATGTGAAGTTCATATCATTTTCGATCGATTTACTTAACCAATCTACAAGAACAAAACTAGACATCAAATTAAATATACAACGCGAACCTATCCTCAATATATATGTTAGCCTTCATATTGTGATTATATTTTTTCAAATAAAAATTAAAATCTATTTAAAAGTAAGAATTTGAGTATATCGAAACTTAATGTTAGGTTATATACTATTTTGAGGATATGAATTCTAATATAAATATTGTTTTACTTACGTATACAATTATAGATATATGAAGTATCGATGTAAGGATTTTTAACAACTCTTTAATTCTATATACAACCAATATTATCCGGTTTAATTATTAATTCATCCGTACGTTATTTTCCTGTTAATTGTCATATATATTTATCATTATTATTAGAAACAGTTGAAACGGCCAAAACCCACGGTTGAAACATCAAATTTAATACCACAAAAATTCCCGTTATTGTGGCCGATATGGTTCTCGAAAACATTGCTTTGCAAACAGTATGTACTTTGCATTTCAAAAGTGGAGAATACCAATATATTCACTTTTCATAAATATAGCCAACTACGGTGACATGTTAAACGTAAAAGGGCATGCAGCTGTATGCATGACTGTCATGTGGGGGAACATTATTAATTACCGCGCGTCGATACTTTTTGTCGGTCAACCTTATCATTCAGTACTTTACCACCAAAATATATGAAGTTCATATCAGTTTAGTTCGATTGATTTAACAAATCTACAAGAACAAATCTAGACATCAAATTAAATATATAATGTAGACCTATCCTCAATTAATCTGTTAGCCTTCATATTGTGATTATATTTTTTCAGCTACCTAATTATATATAAAACATTTAACAGTATTATGTACACTAACATCAGTCTAATTCAACAAATAAGTTTATTTATTTTTAAAAATTATATTCTTTTTTCAATTAAAAATTAAAATATATTTAGAAAAGAGAATATGATTATATCAAAACTTAATGTTAGGTTATATAATATTTTGAAGATATGAATTCTTTACAAATATTGTTTCACTTACGTATACAATTAAAGATATATGACGTCTCGATGTAAGGATTTTTAACTACTTTTTAATTCTATATAAAACCAGTATTATCCGGATTAATTATTAATTGATCCGTATGTTATTTTGCTGTTAATTGTCATATATATTTTTCTTTATTATTAGAAACAGTTGAAACGGCCTAAAACCACGGTTGAAACATCAAATTAAATACCACTAAAATTCCCGGTATTGTGGTCGATATGGTTCTGAAAACATTGCTTGCAAATAGGTATGTACTTCATTTCAAATGTGGAGAATCCCAATCAATTCACTTTTCATAAAAATAGCCAACTACGATGACATGTTAAACGTAAATGGGCATGCAGTTGTATGCGTGACTGTCATGTGGGGGAACATTATTAATTACCGTGCGTCCATACTCTTTGTCGGTCAACCTTATCATTCTGTTGTTTACTACCAAAATATATGAAATTCATATCATTTTAGTTTGATTGACTTAACAAATCTACAAGAACAAATCGACACGTGAAATTAAATAAACAATGCGTACCTATCCTCAATTAATATGTTAGCTTTCATATTGTGATTATATTTTTTCAGTTACCTAATTATCTAAAATAAATTTAACGGTATTATCTACAGTAATATCAGTCTAAGTCAACAAATAAGTTTAATTATTTTTAACAAATATATTCCTTTTACAATTAAAATTTAAAATATATTTAGAAAAGAGAATATGATTATATCAAAACTTAATGTTAGGTTATATAATATTTTGAAGATATGAATTCTTATATCAAATATTGTTTTACTTACGTATACAATTATAGATATATGACGTCTCGATGTAAGGATTTTTAACTACTTTTTAATTCTATATAAAACCAGTATTATCCGGATTAATTATTAATTGATCCGTACGTTATTTTGCTGTTAATTGTCATATATATTTTTCTTTATTATTAGAAACAGTTGAAACGGCCTAAAACCACGGTTGAAACATCAAATTAAATACCACTAAAATTCCCGGTATTGTGGTCGATATGGTTCTGAAAACATTGCTGCAAATAGGTATGTACTTCATTTCAAATGTGGAGAATCCCAATCAATTCACTTTTCATAAAAATAGCCAACTACGATGACATGTTAAACGTAAACAGGCATGCAGTTGTATGCGTGACTGTCATGTGGGGGAACATTATTAATTACCGTGCGTCCATACTCTTTGTCGGTCAACCTTATCATTATGTACTTTACCACCAAAATATGTCCAGTTTATATCATTTCGATCGATTTACTTAACCAATCTACAAGAACAAATCTAGACATCAAATTAAATATACAACGCGAACCTATCCTCAATTAATATGTTAGCCTTCATATTGTGATTATATTTTTTCAGTTACCTAATTATATAAAAACAATTGACAGTATTATCTACACTAACATCAGTCTAATTCAACAAATAAGCTTATTTATTATTAATAAATATATTCTTTTTTCAAATAAAAATTAAAATATATTTAAAAGTAAGAAATTGAGTGTATCGAAACTTAATGTTAGGTTATATACTATTTTGAGGATATGAATTCTTATATAGATATTGTTTTACTTACGTATACAATTATAGATATATGAAGTCTCCATGTAAGGATTTTTAACTACTTTTTAATTCTATATACAACTAATATTATCCGATTTAACTATTAATTCATCCGTACGTTATTTTGCTGTTAATTGTCATATATATTTTTCTTTATTATTAGAAACAGTTGAAACGGCCAAAAACCACGGTTGAAACATCAAATTTAATACCACTGAAATCCCGGTATTGTGGCTGATATGGTTCTGAAAACATTTCTGCAAACAGGTATGTATTTCCTTTCAAAAGTGGAGAGTACTAATTAATTCACTTTTCATAAATATAGCCAACTACGGTGACATGTTAAACATAAAAGGGCATGCAGCTGTATGCATGACTGTCATGTGGGGGAACATTATTAATTACCGTGCGTCCATACTTTTTGTCTTTCAACCTTATCATTCTGTAGTTTACCACCAAAATATATGAAGTTCATATAATTTTAGTTCGATTGATGTAACAAATCTACAAGAACAAATCGACACGTGAAATTAAATAAACAATGCGTACCTATCCTCAATTAATATGTTAGCTTTCATATTGTGATTATATTTTTTCAGTTACCTAATTATATAAAATAAATTTAACGATATTATCTACAGTAACATCAGTCTAAGTCAACAAATAAGTTTATTTATTTTTAACAAATATATTCCTTTTACAATTAAAAATTAAAATATATTTAGAAAAGAGAATATGATTATATCAAAACTGAATGTTAGGTTATATACTATTTTGAAGATATGAATTCTTATATCAAATATTGTTTTACTTACGTATACAATTATAGATATATGACGTCTCGATGTAAGGATTTTTAACTACTTTTTAATTCTATACACAACCAGTATTATCAGGTTTAATTATTAATTCATCCGTATGTTATTTTGCTGTTAATTGTCATATATATTTTTCTTTATTATTAGAAACACTGGAAACAGCCTAAAACCACGGTTAAAACATCAAATTTAATACCACTAAAATTCCCGGTATTGTGGCCGATATGGTTCTGAAAACATTGCTGCAAACATGTATGTACTTCATTTCAAAGGCGGATAATCCCAAAGTATTCACTTTTCATAAAAATAGCCACCTATGATGACACGTTAACCTTAAAAGGGCATGTAGTTGTATGCATGACGGTAATGTGGGGGAACATTATTAATTAACGTGCGTCCGTACTATTTGTCGGTCAACCTTATCATTGTTTAGTCTACCACAAAAATATATGAAGTTCATATCATTTTGGTTCGATTGACTTAACAAATCTACAAGAATAAATCTAGGCATCAAATTAAATATACAATGCGAACCTATCCTCAATTAATATGTTAGCCTTCATATTGCGATTATATTTTTTCAATTACCTAATTATATAAAAAAATGAAACAATATGATCTACACTAACATCAGTCTAATTACTCAAATAAGTTTATTTATTTTTAACAAATATATTCTTTTTTCAATTAAAAATTAAAATATCTATAGAAAAGAGAATTGGATTATATAAAGACTTAATTTTAGGTTATATACTATTTTGAAGATGTGAATTCTTATATGGAATATAGTTTTACTTACGTATACAATTATAGATATATGAAGTCTAGATGTTTGGATTTTTAACTACTTTTTAATTCTATACACAACCAGTATTATCCAGTTTAAATATTAATTCATCTGTACGTTACTTTGCTATTAATTGTCATATATATTTTTCTTTATTATTTGAAATAGTTGAAACGGCCTAAAACCTTGGTTGAAACATCAATTTTAATACCACTAAAATTCTCGGTATTGTGGCCGATATGGTTCTGAAAACATTGCTGCAAACATGTATGTACTCCCTTTCAAAACTGGATAATCCCAAAGTATTCACTTTCCATAAAAATAGCCAACTACGATGACACGTTAACCGTAAAAGGGCATGCAGTTGTATGCATGACGGTAATGTGGGGGAACATTATTAATTAACGTGCGTCCGTACTATTTGTCGGTCAACCTTATCATTGTTTAGTCTACCACAAAAATATATGAAGTTCATATCATTTTGGTTCGATTGACTTAACAAATCTACAAGAATAAATCTAGGCATCAAATTAAATATACAATGCGAACCTATCCTCAATTAATATGTTAGCCTTCATATTGCGATTATATTTTTTCAATTACCTAATTATATAAAAAAATGAAACAATATGATCTACACTAACATCAGTCTAATTACTCAAATAAGTTTATTTATTTTTAACAAATATATTCTTTTTCAATTAAAAATTAAAATATCTATAGAAAAGAGAATTGGATTATATAAAGACTTAATTTTAGGTTATATACTATTTTGAAGATGTGAATTCTTATATGGAATATAGTTTTACTTACGTATACAATTATAGATATGAAGTCTAGATGTTTGGATTTTTAACTACTTTTTAATTCTATACACAACCAGTATTATCCAGTTTAAATATTAATTCATCTGTACGTTACTTTGCTATTAATTGTCATATATATTTTTCTTTATTATTTGAAATAGTTGAAACGGCCTAAAACCTTGGTTGAAACATCAATTTTAATACCACTAAAATTCTCGGTATTGTGGCCGATATGGTTCTGAAAACATTACTGCAAACATGTATGTACTCCCTTTCAAAACTGGATAATCCCAAAGTATTCACTTTCCATAAAAATAGCCAACTACGATGACACGTTAACCGTAAAAGGGCATGCAGTTGTATGCATGACTGTAATGTGGGGGAACATTATTAATTACCGTGCGTCCGTACTTTTTGTCGGTCAACCTTATCATTGTTTAGTCTACCACAAAAATATATGAAGTTCATATCATTTTGGTTCGATTGACTTAACAAATCTATAAGAATAAATCTAGGCATCAAATTAAATATACAATGCGAACCTATCCTCAATTAATATGTTAGCTTTCATATTGTGATTATATTTTTTCAGTTACCTAATTATATAAAAAAAATTTAACGGTATTATCTACACTAACATCAGTCTAATTACTCAAATAAGTTTATTTATTTTTAACAAATATATTCTTTTTCAATTAAAAATTAAAATATCTATAGAAAAGAGAATTGGATTATATCAAGACTTAATTTTAGGTTATATACTATTTTGAAGATGTGAATTCTTATATGAAATATAGTTTTACTTACGTATACAATTATAGATATATGAAGTCTCGATGTAAGGATTTTTAACTACTTTTTAATTCTATATACAACCAGTATTATCCGGTTTAATTATTAATTCATCAGTATGTTATTTTGCTGTTAATTGTCATATATATTTTTCTTTATTATTAGAAACAGTTGGAACGGCCTAAAACCACAGTTGAAACATCAAATTTAATAACATTAAAATTCCCGGTATTATGGCCGATATGGTTCTGAAAACATTGCTGCAAACATGTATGTACTTCATTTCAAAAGTGGATAATCCCAAAGTATTCACTTTTCATAAAAATAGCCAACTATGATGACACGTTAACCGTAAAAGGGCATGCTGTTGTATGCATGACTGTAATGTGGGGGAACATTATTAATTAACGTGCGTCCGTACTATTTTTGGGTCAACCTTATCATTGTTTAGTTTACCATCAAAATATATGAAGTTCATATCATTTTGGTTCGATTGACTTAACAAATCTACAAGAAAAAATCTAGACATCAAATTAAATATACAATCCGAACCTATCCTCAATTAATATGTTAGCCTTCATATTGCGATTATATTTTTTCAGTTACCTAATTATATAAAAAAATGTAACAATATGATGTACACTAACATCAGTCTAATTACTCAAATAAGTTTATTTATTTTGAACAAATATATTCTTTTTTCAATTAAAAATTAAAATATCTATAGAAAAGAGAATTGGATTATATCAAGACTTAATTTTAGGTTATATACTATTTTGAAGATGTGAATTCTTATATGAAAGATAATTTTACTTACGTATACAATTATAGATATATGAAGTCTAGATGTTAGGATTTTTAACTACTTTTTAATTCTATACACAACCAGTATTATCCAGTTTAAATATTAATTCATCTGTACGTTACTCTGCTATTAATTGTCATATATATTTTTCTTTATTATTTGAAATAGTTGAAACGGCCTAAAACCTCGGTTGAAACATCAATTTTAATACCACTAAAATTCTCGGTATTGTGGCCGATATGGTTCTGAAAACATTACTGCAAACATGTATGTACTCCATTTCAAAACTGGATAATCCCAAAGTATTCACTTTTCATAAAAATAGCCAACTACGATGACACGTTAACCGTATAAGGGCAAGCAGTTGTATGCATGACTGTAATGTGGGGAAACATTATTAATTACCGTGCGTCCGTACTTTTTGTCGGTCAACCTTATCATTGTTTACTTTACCACAAAAATATATGAAGTTCATATCATTTTGGTTCGATTGACTTAACAAATCTACAAGAAGAAATCTAGGCATCAAATTAAATATACAATGCGAACCTATCCTCAATTAATATGTTAGCTTTCATATTGTGATTATATTTTTTCAGTTACCTAATTATATAAAAAAATTTAACGGTATTACCTACACTAATATCAGTCTAATTAAACAAATAAGTTTATTTATTTTTTGCAAATATATTCTTTTTTAAATTAAAAATTATAATAAATTTAGAAAAGAGAATATGATTATATCAAAATTTAATGTTAGGTTATATACTATTTTGAAGATATGAATTCTTATATCAAATATTATTTTACTTACGTATACAATTATAGATATATGAAGTCTCGATGTAAGGATTTTTAACTACTTTTTATTTCTATTTACAACCAGTATTATCCAGTTTAATTATTAATTCATCAGTATGTTATTTTGTTGTTAATTGTCATATATATTTTTCTTTATTATTAAAAATAGTTGAAACGGCCTAAAACCACGGTTGAAACATCAAATTTAATCACACTAAAATTCCCGGTATTGTGGCCGATATGGTTCTGAAAACATTGCTGCAAACATGTATGTACTTCATTTCAAAAGTGGATAATCCCAAAGTATCCACTTTTCATAAAAATAGCCAACTATGATGACACGTTAACCTTAAAAGGGCATGCAGTTGTATGCATGACGGTAATGTGGGGGAACATTATTAATTAACGTACATCCGTACTATTTGTCGGTCAACCTTATCATTGTTTAGTTTACCATCAAAATATATGAAGTTCATATCATTTTGGTTCGATTGACTTAACAAATCTGCAAGAAAAAATCTAGACATCAAATTAAATATACAATGCGAACCTATCCTCAATTAATATGTTAGCCTTCATATTGGGATTATATTTTTTCAGTTACCTAATTATATAAAAAAATGTAACAATATGATCTACACTAACATCAGTCTAATTACTCAAATAAATTTATTTATTTTTAACAAATATATTCTTTTTCAATTAAAAATTAAAATATCTATAGAAAAGAGAATTGGATTATATCAAGACTTAATTTTAGGTTATATACTATTTTGAAGATGTGAATTCTTATATGAAATATACTTTTACTTACGTATACAATTATAGATATATGAAGTCTCGATGTAAGGATTTTTAACTACTTTTTAATTCTATATACATCCAGTATTATCCGGTTTAATTATTAATTCATCAGTATGTTATTTTGCTGTTAATTGTCATATATATTTTTCTTTATTATTAGAAACAGTTGGAACGGCCTAAAACCATGGTTGAAACATCAAATTTAATAACACTAAAATTCCCGGTACTGTGGCCGATATGGTTCTGAAAACATTGCTGCAAACATGTATGTACTTCATTTCAAAAGTGGATAATCCCAAAGTATTCACTTTTCATAAAAATAGCCAACTATCATGACACGTTAACCGTAAAAGGGCATGCAGTTGTATGCATGACTGTAATGTGGGGGAACATTATTAATTACCGTGCGTCCGTACTATTTATCGGTTAACCTTATCATTGTTTACCTTACCACCAAAATATATGAAGTTCATATCATTTTGGTTCGATTCACTTAACAAATCTACAATAACAAATCTAGATATCAAATTAAATATATAATGTGAACCTATTCTCAATTAAAATGTTAGCTTTCATATTATGATTATATTTTTTCAGTTACCTAATTATATAAAAAAAATTGAACGGTATTATCTACATTAACATCAGTCTAATTAAACAAATAAGTTTATTTATTTTTAACAAATATATTCTTTTTACAATTAAAAATTAAAATATATTTAGAAAAGAGAATATGATTATATCAAAACTTAATGGTACGTTATATACTATTTTGAAGATATGAATTCTTATATCAAAAATTTTTTTACTTACGTATACAATTAAAGATATATGAAGTCTCGATGTAAGGATTTTTAACTACTTTTTAATTCTATACACAACCAGTATTATCCGGTTTAATTATTAATTCATCAGTATGTTATTTTGCTGTTAATTGTCATATATATTTTTCTTTATTATTAGAAGCTGTTGAAACAGCCTAAAACCACGGTTGAAACATCAAATTTAATACCACTAAAATTCCCGGTATTGTGGCCGATATGGTTCTGAAAACATTGCTGCAAACATGTATTTAGTTCATATTTCAAAAGTAGATAATCCCAAAGTATTCACTTTCATAAAAATAGCCAACTATGATGACACGTTAACCGTAAAAGGGCATGCAGTTGTATGCATGACTGTAATGTGGGGGAACATTATTAATTACCGTCCGTCCGTACTATTTGTCGGTCAACCTTATCATTGTTTACTTTACCACCAAAATATATGAAGTTCATATCATTTTGGTTCGATTGACTTAACAAATCTACAATAATAAATCTAGATATCAAATTAAATATACAATGCGTACCTATCCTCAATTAATATGTTAGCTTTCATATTGTGATTATATTTTTTTAGTTACCTAATTATATAAAATAAATTTAATGGTATTATCTACACTAACAGCAGTCTAATTCAACAAAAAAGTTTATTTATTTTAATAAATATATTCTTTTTGTCAAATAAAAATTAAAATATAATTAAAAAAGAGAATATGATTATATCAAAACTTAATGTTAGGTTATATACTATTTTGAAGATATGAATTCTTATATCAAATATTGTTTTACTTACGTATACAATTAAAGATATATAACGTCTCGATGTAAGGATTTTTAACTACTTTTTAATTCTAAACCAATATTATCTGGTTTAATTATTAATTCATCCGTACGTTATTTTGCTGCTACTTGTCATATATATTTTTCTTTATTATTAGAAACAGTTGAAACTGCCAAAAACCACGGTTGAAACATTAAATTTAATACCACTAAAATTCCTGGTATTGTGGCTGATATGGTTATGAAAACATTGCTGCAAACAGGTATGTATTTCATTTCAAAAGTGGAGAGTACCAATATATTCACTTTTCATAAATATAACCAACTAGGGTGACATGTTAAACGAAAAAGGGCATACAGCTGTATGCATGACTGTCATGTGGGGGAACATTTTTAATTACCGTGCGTCCATACTTTTTGTCTGTCAACCTTATCATTCTGTAGTTTACCACCAAAATATATGAAGTTCGTATAATTTTAGTTCGATTAACTTAACAAATCTACAAGAACAAATCTAGACATAAAATTCAATATACAATGCGTACCTATCCTCAATTAATATGTTAGCTTTCATATTGTGATTATATTTTTTCAGTTACCCAATTATATAAAATAAATTTAACGGTATTATCTACACTAACATCAGTCTAAGTCAACAAATAAGTTTATTTATTTATAACAAATATATTCTTTTTACAATTAAAAATTAAAATATATTTAGAAAAGAGAATATGATTATATCAAAACTTAATTTTAGGTTATATACTATTTTGAAGATATGAATTCTTATATCAAATATTGTTTTACTTACGTATACAATTATAGATATATGAAGTCTCGATGTAAGGATTTTTAACTACTTTTTAATTCTATATACAACCAATATTATTCGGTATAATTATTAATTCATCCGTACGTTATTTTGGTGTTAATTGTTATATATATTTTTCTTTATTCTTAGAAACAATGGAAATGGCCTCAAACCACGGTTGAAACATCAAAGTTAATACCACTAAAATTCCCGGTATTGTGGCCGATGGTTCTAAAAACATTGCTGCAAACAGGTATGTACTTCATTTCAAATGTGGAGAATCCCAATCAATTCACTTTTCATAAAATAGCCAACTACGATGACATGTTGAATATAAATGGGCATGCAGCTGTATGCATGACTGTCCTGTGGGGGAACATTATTAATTACCGTGCGTCCATACTTTTTGTCGGTCAACCTTATCATTCTGTACTTTACCACCAAAATATATGAAGTTCATATCATTTTCGTTCAATTTACTTAACAAATCTACAAGAAAAAATCTAGACATCAAATTAAATATACAATGCGAACCTATCCTCAATTAATATGTTAGCCTTCATATTGGGATTATATTTTTTCGGTTACCTAATTATATAAAAAAATGTAACAATATTATCTACACTAACATCAGTCTAATTACTCAAATAAGTTTATTTATTTTTAACAAATATATTCTTTTTCAATTAAAAATTAAAATATCTATAGAAAAGAGAATTGGATTATATCAAGACTTAATTTTAGGTTATATACTATTTTGAAGATGTGAATTCTTATATGAAATATAGTTTTACTTACGTATACAATTATAGATATATGAAGTCTAGATGTTAGGATTTTTAACTACTTTTTAATTCTATACACAACCGGTATTATCCAGTTTTAAATATTAATTCATCCGTACATTACTTTGCTATTAATTGTCATATATATTTTTCTTTATTATTTGAAATAGTTGAAACGGCCTAAAACCTCGGTTGAAACATCAATTTTAATACCACTAAAATTCTCGGTATTGTGGCTGATATGGTTTTGAAAACATTACTTGCAAACATGTATGTACTCCATTTCAAAAACTGGATAATCCCAAAGTATTCACTTTTCATTAAAATAGCCAACTACTATGACACGTTAACCGTAAAAGGGCATGCAGTTGTATGCATGACTGTAATGTGGGGGAACATTATTAATTACCATGCGTCCGTACTTTTTGTCGATCAACCTTATCATTGTTCACTCTACCACAAAAATGTATGAAGTTCATATCAATTTGGTTCGATTTACTTAACAAATCAACAAGAACAAATCTAGACATCAAATTAAATATAAAATGCGAACCTATCCTCAATTAATATGTTAGCCTTCATATTGCGATTAAATTTTTTCAGTTACCTAATTATATAAAAAAATGTAACCAATATGATCTACACTAACATCAGTCTAATTACTCAAATAAGTTTATTTATTTTTAACAAATATATTCTTTTTCAATTAAAAATTAAAATATCTATAGAAAAGAGAATTGGATTATATCAAGACTTAATTTTAGGTTATATACTATTTTGAAGATGTGAATTCTTATATGAAATATAGTTTTACTTACGTATACAATTATAAATATATGAAGTCTAGATGTTAGGATTTTTAACTACTTTTTAATTCTATACACAACCGGTATTATCCGGTTTAAATATTAATTCATCCGTACGTTACTTTGCTATTAATTGTCATATATATTTTTCTTTATTATTTGAAATAGTTGAAACGGCCTAAAACCTCGGTTGAAACATCAATTTTAATACCACTAAAATTCTCGGTATTCGGCCGATATGGTTCGAAAACATTACCGCAAACATGTATGTACTTCATTTCAAATGTGGAGCATCCCAATCAATTCACTTTTCATAAAAATAGACAACTACGACTACATGTTGAATGTAAATGGGCATGCGGTATGCATGATCGTCCCGTGGGGGAACATTATTAATTACCGTGCGTCCATACTTTTTGTCGGTCAACCTTATCATTCTGTACTTTACCACCAAAATATATGAAGTTCATATCATTTTCGTTCAATTTACTTAACAAATCTACAAGAAAAAATCTAGACATCAAATTAAATATACAATGCGAACCTATCCTCAATTAATATGTTAGCCTTCATATTGGGATTATATTTTTTCAGTTACCTAATTATATAAAAAAATGTAACAATATTATCTACACTAACATCAGTCTAATTACTCAAATAAGTTTATTTATTTTTAACAAATATATTCTTTTTCAATTAAAAATTAAAATATCTATAGAAAAGAGAATTGGATTATATCAAGACTTAATTTTAGGTTATATACTATTTTGAAGATGTGAATTCTTATATGAAATATAGTTTTACTTACGTATACAATTATAGATATATGAAGTCTAGATGTTAGGATTTTTAACTACTTTTTAATTCTATACACAACCAGTATTATCCAGTTTAAATATTAATTCATCTGTACATTACTTTGCTATTAATTGTCATATATATTTTTCTTTATTATTTGAAATAGTTGAAACGGCCTAAAACCTCGGTTGAAACATCAATTTTAATACCACTAAAATTCTCGGTATTGTGGCTGATATGGTTTTGAAAACATTACTGCAAACATGTATGTACTCCATTTCAAAACTGGATAATCCCAAAGTATTCACTTTTCATTAAAATAGCCAACTACTATGACACGTTAACCGTAAAAGGGCATGCAGTTGTATGCATGACTGTAATGTGGGGGAACATTATTAATTACCATGCGTCCGTACTTTTTGTCGATCAACCTTATCATTGTTCACTCTACCACAAAAATGTATGAAGTTCATATCAATTTGGTTCGATTTACTTAACAAATCAACAAGAACAAATCTAGACATCAAATTAAATATAAAATGCGAACCTATCCTCAATTAATATGTTAGCCTTCATATTGCGATTAAATTTTTTTCAGTTACCTAATTATATAAAAAAATGTAACCAATATGATCTACACTAACATCAGTCTAATTACTCAAATAAGTTTATTTATTTTTAACAAATATATTCTTTTTCAATTAAAAATTAAAATATCTATAGAAAAGAGAATTGGATTATATCAAGACTTAATTTTAGGTTATATACTATTTTGAAGATGTGAATTCTTATATGAAATATAGTTTTACTTACGTATACAATTATAAATATATGAAGTCTAGATGTTAGGATTTTTAACTACTTTTTAATTCTATACACAACCAAGATTATCCAGTTTAAATATTAATTCATCCGTACGTTACTTTGCTATTAATTGTCATATATATTTTTCTTTATTATTTGAAATAGTTGAAACGGCCTAAAACCTCGGTTGAAACATCAATTTTAATACCACTAAAATTCTCGGTATTCGGCCGATATGGTTCTCGAAAACATTACCGCAAACATGTATGTACTTCATTTCAAATGTGGAGCATCCCAATCAATTCACTTTTCATAAAAATAGACAACTACGACTACATGTTGAATGTAAATGGGCATGCAAACTGTATGCATGAGATCGTCCCGTGGGGGAACATTATTAATTTCCGTGCGTCCATACTTTTTGTCGGTCAACCTTATCATTCTGTACTTTACCACCAAAATATATGAAGTTAATCTAGACATCAAATTAAATATACAATGCGAACCTATCCTCAATTAATATGTTAGCCTTCATATTGCGATTAAATTTTTTCGCTTACCTAATTATATAAAAAAAATGTAACAATATTATCTACACTAACATCAGTCTAATTACTCAAATAAGTTTATTTATTTTTAACAAATATATTCTTTTTCAATTAAAAATTAAAATATCTATAGAAAAGAGAATTAGATTATATCAAGACTTAATTTTAGGTTATATACTATTTTGAAGATGTGAATTCTTATATGAAATATAGTTTTACTTACGTATACAATTATAGATATATGAAGTCTAGATGTTAGGATTTTTAACTACTTTTTAATTCTATACACAACCAAGTATTATCCAGTTTAAATATTAATTCATCTGTACATTACTTTGCTATTAATTGTCATATATATTTTTCTTTATTATTTGAAATTGTTGAAACGGCCTAAAACCTCGGTTGAAACATCAATTTTAATACCACTAAAATTCTCGGTATTGTGGCCGATATGGTTCTGAAAACATTACTGCAAACATGTATGTACTCCATTTCAAAAATGGATAATCCCAAAGTATTCACTTTTCATAAAAATAGCCAACTACGATGACACGTTAACCGTAAAAGGGCATGCAGTTGTATGCATGACTGTAATGTGGGGGAACATTATTAATTACCGTGAGTCCGTACTTTTTGTCGGTCAACCTTATCATTGTTCACTCTACCACAAAAATGTATGAAGTTCATATCAATTTGGTTCGATTTACTTAACAAATCAACAAGAAAGAATCAAGACATCAAATTAAATATTCAATGCGAACCTATCCTCAATTAATATGTTAGCCTTCATATTGCGATTAAATTTTTTTCAGTTACCTAATTATATAAAAAAATGTAACAATATGATCTACACTAACATCAGTCTAATTACTCAAATAAGTTTATTTATTTTAAACAAATAAATTCTTTTTCAATTAAAAATTAAAATATCTATAGAAAACAGAATTGGATTATATCAAGACTTAATTTTAGGTTATATAGTATTTTGAAGATGTGGATTCTTATATGAAATATAGTTTTACTTACGTAAACAATTATAGATATATGAAGTCTAGATGTTAGGATTTTTAACTATTTTTTAATTCTATACATATCCAGTATTATCCAGTTTAAATATTAATTCATCTGTACGTTACTTTGCTATTAATTGTCATATATATTTTTCATTATTATTTGAAATAGTTGAAACGGCCTAAAACCTCGGTTGAAACATCAATTTTAATACCACTAAAATTCTCGGTATTGTGGCCGATATGGTTCTGAAAAAATTTCTGCAAACATGTATGTACTCCATTTCAAAACTGGATAATCCCAAAGTATTCACTATTCATAAAAATAGCCAACTACGATGACACGTTAACCGTAAAAGGGCATGCAGTTGTATGCATGACTGTAATGTGGGGGAACATTATTAATTACCGTGCGTCCGTACTTTTTTTCGGTCAACCTCATCATTGTTTACTCTACCAAAAAAATGTATGAAGTTCATATCAATTTGGTTCGATTGACTTAACAAATCAACAAGAACAAATCAAGACATCAAATTAAATATTCAATGCGAACCTATCCTCAATTAATATGTTAGCCTTCATATTGCGATTAAATTTTTTCAGTTACCTAATTATATAAAAAAATGTAACAATATGATCTACACTAACATCAGTCTAATTACTCAAATAAGTTTATTTATTTTTAACAAATATATTCTTTTTCAATTAAAAATTAAAATATCTATAGAAAAGAGAATTGGATTATATCAAGACTTAATTTTAGGTTATATACTATTTTGAAGATGTGAATTCTTATATGAAATATAGTTTTACTTACGTATACAATTATAAATATATGAAGTCTAGATGTTAGGATTTTTAACTACTTTTTAATTCTATACACAACCAAGATTATCCAGTTTAAATATTAATTCATCTGTACGTTACTTTGCTATTAATTGTCATATATATTTTTCTTTATTATTTGAAATAGTTGAAACGGCCTAAAACCTCGGTTGAAACATCAATTTTAATACCACTAAAATTCTCGGTATTCTGGCCGATATGGTTCTGAAAACATTACTGCAAACATGTATGTACTTCATTTCAAATGTGGAGCATCCCAATCAATTCACTTTTCATAAAAATAGACAACTACGACTACATGTTGAATGTAAATGGGCATGCAGCTGTATGCATGACTGTCCTGTGGGGGAACATTATTAATTACCGTGCGTCCATACTTTTTGTCGGTCAACCTTATCATTCTGTACTTTACCACCAAAATATATGAAGTTCATATCATTTTCGTTCAATTTACTTAACAAATCTACAAGAAAAAATCTAGACATCAAATTAAATATACAATGCGAACCTATCCTCAATTAATATGTTAGCCTTCATATTGGGATTATATTTTTTCGATTTACCTAATTATATAAAAAAACGTAACAATATTATCTACACTAACATCGGTCTAATTACTCAAATAAGTTTATTTATTTTTAACAAATATATTCTTTTTCAATTAAAAATTAAAATATCTATAGAAAAGAGAATTGGATTATATCAAGACTTAATTTTAGGTTATATACTATTTTGAAGATGTGAATTCTTATATGAAATATAGTTTTACTTACGTATACAATTATAGATATATGAAGTCTAGATGTTAGGATTTTTAACTACTTTTTAATTCTATACACAACCGGTATTATCCAGTTTAAATATTAATTCATCCGTACATTACTTTGCTATTAATTGTCATATATATTTTTCTTTATTATTTGAAATAGTTGAAACGGCCTAAAACCTCGGTTGAAACATCAATTTTAATACCACTAAAATTCTCGGTATTGTGGCCGATATGGTTCTGAAAACATTACTGCAAACATGTATGTACTCCATTTCAAAACTGGATAATCCCAAAGTATTCACTTTTCATTAAAATAGCCAACTACTATGACACGTTAACCGTAAAAGGGCATGCAGTTGTATGCATGACTGTAATGTGGGGGAACATTATTAATTACCATGCGTCCGTACTTTTTGTCGATCAACCTTATCATTGTTCACTCTACCACAAAAATGTATGAAGTTCATATCAATTTGGTTCGATTTACTTAAAAAATCAACAAGAACAAATCTAGACATCAAATTAAATATAAAATGCGAACCTATCCTCAATTAATATGTTAGCCTTCATATTGCGATTAAATTTTTTCAGTTACCTAATTATATAAAAAAATGTAACCAATATGATCTACACTAACATCAGTCTAATTACTCAAATAAGTTTATTTATTTTTAACAAATATATTCTTTTTCAATTAAAAATTAAAATATCTATAGAAAAGAGAATTGGATTATATCAAGACTTAATTTTAGGTTATATACTATTTTGAAGATGTGAATTCTTATATGAAATATAGTTTTACTTACGTATACAATTATAAATATATGAAGTCTAGATGTTAGGATTTTTAACTACTTTTTAATTCTATACACAACCAAGTATTATCCAGTTTAAATATTAATTCATCTGTACGTTACTTTGCTATTAATTGTCATATATATTTTTCTTTATTATTTGAAATAGTTGAAACGGCCTAAAACCTCGGTTGAAACATCAATTTTAATACCACTAAAATTCTCGGTATTCTGGCCGATATGGTTCCGAAAACATTACTGCAAACATGTATGTACTTCATTTCAAATGTGGAGCATCCCAATCAATTCACTTTTCATAAAAATAGACAACTACGACTACATGTTGAATGTAAATGGGCATGCAGCTGTATGCATGACTGTCCTGTGGGGGAACATTATTAATTTCCGTGCGTCCATACTTTTTGTCGGTCAACCTTATCATTCTGTACTTTACCACCAAAATATATGAAGTTAATCTAGACATCAAATTAAATATACAATGCGAACCTATCCTCAATTAATATGTTAGCCTTCATATTGCGATTAAATTTTTTCAGTTACCTAATTATATAAAAAAAATGTAACAATATTATCTACACTAACATCAGTCTAATTACTCAAATAAGTTTATTTATTTTTAACAAATATATTCTTTTTCAATTAAAAATTAAAATATCTATAGAAAAGAGAATTAGATTATATCAAGACTTAATTTTAGGTTATATACTATTTTGAAGATGTGAATTCTTATATGAAATATAGTTTTACTTACGTATACAATTATAGATATATGAAGTCTAGATGTTAGGATTTTTAACTACTTTTTAATTCTATACACAACCAGTATTATCCAGTTTAAATATTAATTCATCTGTACATTACTTTGCTATTAATTGTCATATATATTTTTCTTTATTATTTGAAATTGTTGAAACGGCCTAAAACCTCGGTTGAAACATCAATTTTAATACCACTAAAATTCTCGGTATTGTGGCCGATATGGTTCTGAAAACATTACTGCAAACATGTATGTACTCCATTTCAAAAATGGATAATCCCAAAGTATTCACTTTTCATAAAAATAGCCAACTACGATGACACGTTAACCGTAAAAGGGCATGCAGTTGTATGCATGACTGTAATGTGGGGGAACATTATTAATTACCATGAGTCCGTACTTTTTGTCGGTCAACCTTATCATTGTTCACTCTACCACAAAAATGTATGAAGTTCATATCAATTTGGTTCGATTTACTTAACAAATCAACAAGAAAGAATCAAGACATCAAATTAAATATTCAATGCGAACCTATCCTCAATTAATATGTTAGCCTTCATATTGCGATTAAATTTTTTTCAGTTACCTAATTATATAAAAAAATGTAACAATATGATCTACACTAACATCAGTCTAATTACTCAAATAAGTTTATTTATTTTAAACAAATAAATTCTTTTTCAATTAAAAATTAAAATATCTATAGAAAACGAGAATTGGATTATATCAAGACTTAATTTTAGGTTATATAGTATTTTGAAGATGTGGATTCTTATATGAAATATAGTTTTACTTACGTAAACAATTATAGATATATGAAGTCTAGATGTTAGGATTTTTAACTATTTTTTAATTCTATACATATCCAATATTATCCGGTTTAAATATTAATTCATCCGTACGTTACTTTGCTATTAATTGTCATATATATTTTTCATTATTATTTGAAATAGTTGAAACGGCCTAAAACCTCGGTTGAAACATCAATTTTAATACCACTAAAATTCTCGGTATTGTGGCCGATATGGTTCTCAAAAAATTTCGCAAACATGTATGTACTCCATTTCAAAACTGGATAATCCCAAAGTATTCACTATTCATAAAAATAGCCAACTACGATGACACGTTAACCGTAAAAGGGCATCCAGTTGTATGCATGACTGTAATGTGGGGGAACATTATTAATTACCGTGCGTCCGTACTTTTTTTCGGTCAACCTTATCATTGTTTACTCTACCAAAAAAATGTATGAAGTTCATATCAATTTGGTTCGATTGACTTAACAAATCAACAAGAACAAATCAAGACATCAAATTAAATATTCAATGCGAACCTATCCTCAATTAATATGTTAGCCTTCATATTGCGATTAAATTTTTTCGCTTACCTAATTATATAAAAAAATGTAACAATATGATCTACACTAACATCAGTCTAATTACTCAAATAAGTTTATTTATTTTTAACAAATATATTCTTTTTCAATTAAAAATTAAAATATCTATAGAAAAGAGAATTGGATTATATCAAGACTTAATTTTAGGTTATATACTATTTTGAAGATGTGAATTCTTATATGAAATATAGTTTTACTTACGTATACAATTATAAATATATGAAGTCTAGATGTTAGGATTTTTAACTACTTTTTAATTCTATACACAACCAGTATTATCCAGTTTAAATATTAATTCATCTGTACGTTACTTTGCTATTAATTGTCATTTATATTTTTCGTTATTATTTGAAATAGTTGAAACGGCCTAAAACCTCGGTTGAAACATCAATTTTAATACCACTAAAATTCTCGGTATTGTGGCCGATATGGTTCTGAAAACATTTATGCAAACATGTATGTACTCCATTTCAAAACTGGATAATCCCAAAGTATTCACTTTTCATAAAAATAGCCAACTACGATGACACGTTAACCGTAAAAGGGCATGCAGTTGTATGCATGACTGTAATGTGGGGGAACATTATTAATTACCGTGCGTCCGTACTTTTTGTCGGTCAACCTTATCATTGTTTACTCTACCACAAAAATGTAAGAAGTTCATATCAATTTGGTTCGATTGACTTAACAAATCAACAAGAACAAATCTAGACATCAAATTAAATATACAATGCGAACCTATCCTCAATTAATATGTTAGCCTTCATATTGCGATTAAATTTTTTCAGTTACCTAATTATATAAAAAAATGTAACAGTATGATCTATACTAACATCAGTCTAATTACTCAAATAAGTTTATTTATTTTTAACAAATATATTCTTTTTCAATTAAAAATTAAAATATCTATAGAAAAGAGAATTGGATTATATCAAGACTTAATTTTAGGTTATATACTATTTTGAAGATGTGAATTCTTATATGAAATATAGTTTTATTTACGTAAACAATTATAGATATATGAAGTCTAGATGTTAGGATTTTTAACTACTTTTTAATTCTATACACAACCAGTATTATCCAGTTTAAATATTAATTCATCTGTACGGTACTTTGCTATTAATTGTCATATATATTTTTCTTTATTATTTGAAATAGTTGAAATGGCCTAAAACCTCGGTTGAAACATCAATTTTAATACCACTAAAATTCTCGTTATTGTGGCCGATATGGTTCTGAAAACATTACTGCAAACATGTATGTACTCCATTTCAAAACTGGATAATCCCAAAGTATTCACTTTTCATAAAAATAGCCAACTACGATGACACTTTAACCGTAAAAGGGCATGCAGTTGTATGCATGACTGTAATGTGGGGGAACATTATTAATTACCGTGCGTCCGTACTTTTTGTCGGTCAACCTTATCATTGTTTACTCTACCAAAAAAATGTATGAAGTTCATATCAATTTGGTTCGATTGACTTAACAAATCAACAAGAACAAATCTAGACATCAAATTAAATATTCAATGCGAACCTATCCTCAATTAATATGTTAGCCTTCATATTGCGATTAAATTTTTTCAGTTACCTAATTATATAAAAAAATGTAACAATATGATCTACACTAACATCAGTCTAATTACTCAAATAAGTTTATTTATTTTCAACAAATATATTCTTTTTCAATTAAAAATTAAAATATCTATAGAAAAGAGAATTGGATTATATCAAGACTTAATTTTAGGTTATATAGTATTTTGAAGATGTGAATTCTTATATGAAATATAGTTTTACTTACGTAAACAATTATAGATATATGAAGTCTAGATGTTAGGATTTTTAACTACTTTTTAATTCTATACATATCCAGTATTATCCAGTTTAAATATTAATTCATCTGTACGTTACTTTGCTATTAATTGTCATATATATTTTTCTTTATTATTTGAAATAGTTGAAACGGCCTAAAACCTCGGTTGAAACATCAATTTTAATACCACTAAAATTCTCGGTATTGTGGCCGATATGGTTCTGAAAACATTACTGCAAACATGTATGTACTCCATTTCAAAACTGGATAATCCCAAAGTATTCACTTTTCATAAAAATAGCCAACTACGATGACACGTTAACCGTAAAAGGGCATGCGGTTGTATGCATGATCGTAATGTGGGGGAACATTATTAATTACCGTGCGTCCGTACTTTTTGTCGGTCAACCTTATCATTGTTTACTCTACCACAAAAATGTAAGAAGTTCATATCAATTTGGTTCGATTGACTTAACAAATCAACAAGAACAAATCTAGACATCAAATTAAATATACAATGCGAACCTATCCTCAATTAATATGTTAGCCTTCATATTGCGATTAAATTTTTTCAGTTACCTAATTATATAAAAAAATGTAACAATATGATCTACACTAACATCAGTCTAATTACTCAAATAAGATTATTTATTTTTAACAAATATATTCTTTTTCAATTAAAAATTAAAATATCTATAGAAAAGAGAATTGGATTATATCAAGACTTAATTTTAGGTTATATACTATTTTGAAGATGTGAATTCTTATATGAAATATAGTTTTACTTACGTATACAATTATAGATATATGAAGAATAGATGTTAGGATTTTTAACTACTTTTTAATTCTATACATATGCAGTATCATCCAGTTTAAATATTAATTCATCTGTACGTTACTTTGCTATTAATTGTCATATATATATACTTCTTTATTATTTGAAATAGTTGAAACGGCCTAAAACCTCGGTTGAAACATCAATTTTAATACCACTAAAATTCTCGGTATTGTGGCCGATATGGTTCTGAAAACATTACTGCAAACATGTATGTACTCCATTTCAAAACTGGATAATCCCAAAGTATTCACTTTTCATAAAAATAGCCAACTACGATGACACGTTAACCGTAAAAGGGCATGCAGTTGTATACATGACTGTAATGTGGGGGAACATTATTAATTACCGTGCGTCCGTACTTTTTTTCGGTCAACCTTATCATTGTTTACTCTACCACAAAAATATATGAAGTTCATATCATTTTGGTTCGATTGACTTAACAAATCTACAAGAAGAAATCTAGGCATCAAATTAAATATACAATGCGAACCTATCCTCAATTAATATGTTAGCTTTCATATTGTGATTATATTTTTTCAGTTACCTAATTATATAAAAAAAATTTAACGGTATTACCTACACTAACATCAATCTAATTAAAAAAATAAGTTTATTTATTTTTTGCAAATATATTCTTTTTTAAATTAAAAATTAAAATAAATTTAGAAAAGAGAATATGATTATATCAAAACTTAATGTTAGGTTATATACTATTTTGAAGATATGAATTCTTATATCAAATATTGTTTTACTTACGTATACAATTATAGATATATGAAGTCTCAAAGTAAGGATTTGTAACTACTTTTTAATTCTATATACAACCAGTATTATCCGATTTAATTATTAATTCATCAGTATGTTATTTTGCTGTTAATTGTCATATATATTTTTCTTTATTATTAGAAACAGTTGAAACGGCCAAAAATCACGGTTGAAACATCAAATTAAATACCACTAAAATTCCCGGTATTGTGGCCGATATGGTTCTGAAAATATTGCTGCAAACAGGTATGTACTGCATTTCAAAAGTGAAGAATACCATTATATTCACTTTTCATAAATATAGCAAACTACGGCGACATGTTAAACGTAAAAGGGGATGCAGCTGTATGCATGACTGTCATGTCGGGGAACATTATTGATTACCGTGCGTCCATACTTTTTGTCGGTCATCCTTATCCTTTTGTACTTTACCACAAAAAAATATGAAGTTCATATCATTTTAGTTCGATTGACTTAACAAATCTACAAGAACAAATCTAGACATCAAATTAAATATACAATGCGAACCTATCCTTAATTAATATGTTAGCCTTCATATTGTGATTATATTTTCCCTGTTACCTAATTATATAAAAAAATGTAACAATATTATCTACACTAACATCAGTCTAATTACTCAAATAAGTTTATTTATTTTTAACAAATATATTCTTTTTTCAATTAAAAATTAAAATATCTATAAAAAAGAGAATTGGATTATATCAAAACTTCATTTTAGGTTATATAGTATTTTAAAGATATGAATTCTCATATGAAATATAGTTTTACTTACGTATATAAATTTATAGATATATGAAGTCTACATGTTATGATTTTTAATTACTTTTTAATTCTATATACAACAAGTATTATCCGGTTTAATTATTAATTCATCCATACGTTATTTTGCTATTAATTATCATATATATTTTTCTTTATTATTTGAAACAGTTGGAACGGCCAAAGACCACAGTTGAAACATCAAATTTAGTACCACTAAAATTCCCGGTATTGTGGCCGAAATGGTTCTGAAAACATTGCTGCAAACAGGTATGTACTTTATTTCAAATGTGGAGAATCCCAATCAATTCACTTTTCATAAAAATAGCCAACTACGGTGACATGTTAAACGTAAAAGGGCATGTAGTTGTATGCATGACTATCATGTGGGGGAACATTATTAATTACCGCGCGTCGATACTTTTTGTCGGTCAACCTTATCATTCAGTACTTTACCACCAAAATATATGAAGTTCATATCAGTTTAGTTTGATTGACTTAACAAATCTACAAGAACAAATCTAGACATCAAATTAAATATACAACGCAAACCTATCCTCAATTAATATGTTAGCCTACATATTGTGATTATATTTTTTCAGTTACCCAATTATATAAAAAAATGTAACAATATTATCTACACTAACATTAGTCTAATTACTCAAATAAGTTTATTTATTTTTAACAAATATATTCCTTTTTCAATTAAAAATTAAAATATCCATAAAAAGAGAATTGGATAATATCAAAACTTAATTTTAGGTTTAATACTATTTTGAAGATATGAATTCTTATATGAAATATAGTTTTACTTACGTATATATTTATAGATATATAAAGTCTAGATGTTAGGATTTTTAACTACTTTTTAATTCTATATACAACTAGTACTATCCGGTTTAATTATTATTTCATTCGTATGTTATTTTGCTATTAATTGTCATATATATATTTTCTTTACTATTAGAAACAGATGAAACGGCCTAAAACCACGGTTGAAACATCAAATTTAATACGTCTAAAATTCTCGGTATTGTGGCCGATATGGTTCTGAAAACATTGCTGCAAACAGGTATGTTCTTCATTTCAAATTTGGAGAATCCCAATCAATTCACTTTTCATAAAAATAGCCAACTACGGTGACATGTTAAAAGTAAAAGGGCATGCAGCTGTATGCATGACTGTCATGTGGGTGTTCATTATTAATTACCGCGCGTCGATACTTTTTTCGGTCAACCTTATCATTCAGTAATTTACCACCAAAATATATGAAGTTCATATTAGTTTAGTTCGATTGACTTAACAAATCTTCAAGAACAAAACTAGACATCAAATTATATATAGAATGCGAACCTATCCTCAATTAATATGTTAGCCTTCATATTGTGATTATACTTTTTCAGTTGCCTAATTATTTAAAAAATGTAACAGTATTATCTACACTAACATCAGTCTAATTACTCAATTAAGTTTATTTATTTTTAACAAATATATTCTTTTTTTAATTAAAAATTAAAATATCCATAAAAAAGAGAATTGGATATTATCAAAACTCAATTTTAGGTTTTATACTATTTTGAAGATATGAATTCTTATATGAAATATAGTTTTACTTACGTATATAATTATAGATATATGAAATCTAGATGTTAGGATTTTTAACTACTTTTTAATTCTATATACAACTAGTACTATCCGGTTTAATTATTATTTTATTCGTATGTTATTTTGCTATTAATTGTCATATATATTTTATTTATTATTAGAAATAGTTGAAACGGCCTAAAACCACGGTTGAAGCATCAAATTTAATAAGACTAAAATTCCCGGTATTGTGGCAATATAGTTCTGAAAACATTGCTTTAAACAGGTATGTACTTCATTTCAAAAGTGAAGAATCCCAAATTATTCACTTTTCGTAAATATAGCCAACTACGGTGACACGTTAACCGTCAAAGAGCATGCTGTTGTATACATGACTGTCATGTGGGGGAATATTATTAATTACTGTGCGTCTTTAGTTTTTGTCGGCCAACCTTATCATTATGTACTTTACCACCAAAATATGTAAAGTGCATATCATTTTCGTTCGATTGACTTAACAAAGCTACAAGAACAAATCTAGACATCAAATTAAATATAGAAAGCGAACCTATCCTGAATTAATATGTTAGCCTTCATATTGTGATTATATTTTTTCAGTTACCTAATTATAAAAACAAAATGGAACAATATTATCTACACTAACATCAGTCTAATTACTCAAATAAGTTTATTTATTTTTAACAAATATATTCCTTTTTCAATTAAAAATTAAAATATCCATTAAAAAGAGAATTGGATAATATCAAAACTTAATTTTAGGTTTAATACTATTTTGAAGATATGAATTCTTATATGAAATATAGTTTTACTTACGTATATATTTATAGATATATAAAATCTAGATGTTAGGATTTTTAACTACTTTTTAATTCTATATACAACTAGTACTATCCAGTTTAATTATTATTTCATCCGTATGTTATTTTGCTATTAATTGTCATATATATTTTTCTTTATTATTAGAAACAGATGAAACGGCCTAAAACAACGGTTGAAACATCAAATTTAATACCTCTAAAATTCCCGGTATTGTGGCCAATATGGTTATGAAAACAATGCTGCAAACAAGTATGTTCTTCATTTCGAATTTGGAGAATCCCAATCAATTCACTTTTCATAAAAATAGCCAACTATGGTGACATGTTAAACGTAAAAGGGCATGCAGCTGTATGCATGACTGTCATGTGGGGGAACATTATTAATTACCGCGCGTCGATACTTTTTGTCGGTCAACCTTATCATTCAGTACTCTACCACCAAAATATATGAAGTTCATATCAGTTTAGTTTGATTGACTTAACAAATCTACAAGAACAAATCTAGACATCAAATTAAATATACAACGCAAACCTATCCTCAATTAATATGTTAGCCTACATATTGTGATTATATTTTTTCAGTTACCCAATTATATAAAAAAATGTAACAATATTATCTACACTAACATTAGTCTAATTACTCAAATAAGTTTATTTATTTTTAACAAATATATTCCTTTTTCAATTAAAAATTAAAATATCCATAAAAAGAGAATTGGATAATATCAAAACTTAATTTTAGGTTTAATACTATTTTGAAGATATGAATTCCTATATGAAATATAGTTTTACTTACGTATATATTTATAGATATATAAAGTCTAGATGTTAGGATTTTTAACTACTTTTTAATTCTATATACAACTAGTACTATCCGGTTTAATTATTATTTCATTCGTATGTTATTTTGCTATTAATTGTCATATATATTTTTCTTTATTATTAGAAACAGATGAAACGGCCTAAAACAACGGTTGAAACATCAAATTTAATACCTCTAAAATTCCCGGTATTGTGGCCAATATGGTTCTCGAAAACATTGCTGCAAACAAGTATGTTCTTCATTTCAAATTTGGAGAATCCCAATCAATTCACTTTTCATAAAAATAGCCAACTACGGTGACATGTTAAACGTAAAAGGGCATGCGATTGTATGCATGATCGTCATGTGGGGGAACATTATTAATTACCGCGCGTCGATACTTTTTGTCGGCCAACCTTATCATTATGTACTTTACCACCAAAATATGTAAAGTGCATATCATTTTCGTTCGATTGACTTAACAAAGCTACAAGAACAAATCTAGACATCAAATTAAATATAGAATGCGAACCTATCCTCAATTAATATGTTAGCCTTCATATTGTGATTATATTTTTTCAGTTACCTAATTATATAAACAAAATGGAACAATATTATCTACACTAACATCAGTCTAATTACTCAAATAAGTTTATTTATTTTTAACAAATATATTCCTTTTTCAATCAAAAATTAAAATATCCATTAAAAAGAGAATTGGATAATATCAAAACTTAATTTTGGGTTTAATACTATTTTGAAGATATGAATTCTTATATGAAATATAGTTTTACTTACGTATATATTTATAGATATATAAAGTCTAGATGTTAGGATTTTTAACTACTTTTTAATTCTATATACAACTGGTACTATCCAGTTTAATTATTATTTCATCCGTATGTTATTTTGCTATTAATTGTCATATATATTTTTCTTTATTATTAGAAACAGATGAAACGGCCTAAAACAACGGTTGAAACATCAAATTTAATACCTCTAAAATTCCCGGTATTGTGGCCAATATGGTTATTTATTTTTAACAAATATATTCCTTTTTCAATTAAAAATTAAAATATCCATTAAAAAGAGAATTCGATAATATCAAAACTTAATTTTGGGTTTAATACTATTTTGAAGATATGAATTCTTATATGAAATATAGTTTTACTTACGTATATATTTATAGATATATAAAGTCTAGATGTTAGGATTTTTAACTACTTTTTAATTCTATATACAACTAGTACTATTCGGTTTAATTATTATTTCATTCGTATGTTATTTTGCTATTAATTGTTATATATATTTTTCTTTATTATTAGAAACAGATGAAACGGCCTAAAACAACGGTTGAAAGATCAAATTTAATACCTCTAAAATTCCCGGTATTGTGGCCAATATGGTTCTGAAAACATTGCTGCAAACAAGTATGTTCTTCATTTCAAATTTGGAGAATCCCAATCAATTCACTTTTCATAAAAATAGCCAACTACGGTGACATGTTAAACGTAAAAGGGCATGCAGTTTGTATGCATGACGTCATGTGGGGGAACATTATTAATTACCGCGCGTCGATACTTTTTGTCGGCCAACCTTATCATTATGTACTTTACCACCAAAATATGTAAAGTGCATATCATTTTCGTTCGATTGACTTAACAAAGCTACAAGAACAAATCTAGACATCAAATTAAATATAGAATGCGAACCTATCCTCAATTAATATGTTAGCCTTCATATTGTGATTATATTTTTTCGTTACCTAATTATATAAACAAAATGGAACAATATTATCTACACTAACATCAGTCTAATTACTCAAATAAGTTTATTTATTTTTAACAAATATATTCCTTTTTCAATCAAAAATTAAAATATCCATTAAAAAGAGAATTGGATAATATCAAAACTTAATTTTGGGTTTAATACTATTTTGAAGATATGAATTCTTATATGAAATATAGTTTTACTTACGTATATATTTATAGATATATAAAGTCTAGATGTTAGGATTTTTAACTACTTTTTAATTCTATATACAACTGGTACTATCCAGTTTAATTATTATTTCATCCGTATGTTATTTTGCTATTAATTGTCATATATATTTTTCTTTATTATTAGAAACGGATGAAACGGCCTAAAACAACGGTTGAAACATCAAATTTAATACCTCTAAAATTCCCGGTATTGTGGCCAATATGGTTATTTATTTTTAACAAATATATTCCTTTTTCAATTAAAAATTAAAATATCCATTAAAAAGAGAATTCGATAATATCAAAACTTAATTTTGGGTTTAATACTATTTTGAAGATATGAATTCTTATATGAAATATAGTTTTACTTACGTATATATTTATAGATATATAAAGTCTAGATGTTAGGATTTTTAACTACTTTTTAATTCTATATACAACTAGTACTATTCGGTTTAATTATTATTTCATTCGTATGTTATTTTGCTATTAATTGTTATATATATTTTTCTTTATTATTAGAAACGGATGAAACGGCCTAAAACAACGGTTGAAACATCAAATTTAATACCTCTAAAATTCCCGGTATTGTGGCCAATATGGTTCCGAAAACATTGCTGCAAACAAGTATGTTCTTCATTTCAAATTTGGAGAATCCCAATCAATTCACTTTTCATAAAAATAGCCAACTACGGTGACATGTTAAACGTAAAAGGGCATGCGACTGTATGCATGATCGTCATGTGGGGGAACATTATTAATTACCGCGCGTCGATACTTTTTGTCGGCCAACCTTATCATTATGTACTTTACCACCAAAATATGTAAAGTGCATATCATTTTCGTTCGATTGACTTAACAAAGCTACAAGAACAAATCTAGACATCAAATTAAATATAGAATGCGAACCTATCCTCAATTTATATGTTAGCCTTCATATTGTGATTATATTTTTTCAGTTACCTAATTATATAAACAAAATGGAACAATATTATCTACACTAACATCGGTCTAATTACTCAAATAAGTTTATTTATTTTTAACAAATATATTCCTTTTTCAATTAAAAATTAAAATATCCATTAAAAAGAGAATTGGATAATATCAAAACTTAATTTTGGGTTTAATACTATTTTGAAGATATGAATTCTTATATGAAATATAGTTTTACTTACGTATATATTTATAGATATATAAAGTCTAGATGTTAGGATGTTTAACTACTTTTTAATTCTATATACAACTGGTACTATCCGGTTTAATTATTATTTCATCCGTATGTTATTTTGCTATTAATTGTCATATATATTTTTCTTTATTATTAGAAACGGATGAAACGGCCTAAAACAACGGTTGAAACATCAAATTTAATACCTCTAAAATTCCCGGTATTGTGGCCAATATGGTTATTTATTTTTAACAAATATATTCCTTTTTCAATTAAAAATTAAAATATCCATTAAAAAGAGAATTCGATAATATCAAAACTTAATTTTGGGTTTAATACTATTTTGAAGATATGAATTCTTATATGAAATATAGTTTTACTTACGTATATATTTATAGATATATAAAGTCTAGATGTTAGGATTTTTAACTACTTTTTAATTCTATATACAACTAGTACTATTCGGTTAAATTATTATTTCATTCGTATGTTATTTTGCTATTAATTGTTATATATATTTTTCTTTATTATTAGAAACGAGATGAAACGGCCTAAAACAACGGTTGAAACATCAAATTTAATACCTCTAAAATTCCCGGTATTGTGGCCAATATGGTTCTGAAAACATTGCTTGCAAACAAGTATGTTCTTCATTTCAAATTTGGAGAATCCCAATCAATTCACTTTTCATAAAAATAGCCAACTACGGTGACATGTTAAACGTAAAAGGGCATGCAATTGTATGCATGATCGTCATGTGGGGGAACATTATTAATTACCGCGCGTCGATACTTTTTGTCGGCCAACCTTATCATTATGTACTTTACCACCAAAATATGTAAAGTGCATATCATTTTCGTTCGATTGACTTAACAAAGCTACAAGAACAAATCTAGACATCAAATTAAATATAGAATGCGAACCTATCCTCAATTTATATGTTAGCCTTCATATTGTGATTATATTTTTTCGCTTACCTAATTATATAAACAAAATGGAACAATATTATCTACACTAACATCAGTCTAATTACTCAAATAAGTTTATTTATTTTTAACAAATATATTCCTTTTTCAATTAAAAATTAAAATATCCATTAAAAAGAGAATTGGATAATATCAAAACTTAATTTTGGGTTTAATACTATTTTGAAGATATGAATTCTTATATGAAATATAGTTTTACTTACGTATATATTTATAGATATATAAAGTCTAGATGTTAGGATGTTTAACTACTTTTTAATTCTATATACAACTGGTACTATCCAGTTTAATTATTATTTCATCCGTATGTTATTTTGCTATTAATTGTCATATATATTTTTCTTTATTATTAGAAACAGATGAAACGGCCTAAAACAACGGTTGAAACATCAAATTTAATACCTCTAAAATTCCCGGTATTGTGGCCAATATGGTTATTTATTTTTAACAAATATATTCCTTTTTCAATTAAAAATTAAAATATCCATTAAAAAGAGAATTCGATAATATCAAAACTTAATTTTGGGTTTAATACTATTTTGAAGATATGAATTCTTATATGAAATATAGTTTTACTTACGTATATATTTATAGATATATAAAGTCTAGATGTTAGGATTTTTAACTACTTTTTAATTCTATATACAACTAGTACTATTCGGTTAAATTATTATTTCATTCGTATGTTATTTTGCTATTAATTGTTATATATATTTTTCTTTATTATTAGAAACAGATGAAACGGCCTAAAACAACGGTTGAAACATCAAATTTAATACCTCTAAAATTCCCGGTATTGTGGCCAATATGGTTCTGAAAACATTGCTGCAAACAAGTATGTTCTTCATTTCAAATTTGGAGAATCCCAATCAATTCACTTTTCATAAAAATAGCCAACTACGGTGACATGTTAAACGTAAAAGGGCATGCAGCTGTATGCATGACTGTCATGTGGGGGAACATTATTAATTACCGCGCGTCGATACTTTTTGTCGGCCAACCTTATCATTATGTACTTTACCACCAAAATATGTAAAGTGCATATCATTTTCGTTCGATTGACTTAACAAAGCTACAAGAACAAATCTAGACATCAAATTAAATATAGAATGCGAACCTATCCTCAATTAATATGTTAGCCTTCATATTGTGATTATATTTTTTCGGTTACCTAATTATATAAACAAAATGGAACAATATTATCTACACTAACATCAGTCTAATTACTCAAATAAGTTTATTTATTTTTAACAAATATATTCCTTTTTCAATTAAAAATTAAAATATCCATCAAAAAGAGAATTGGATAATATCAAAACTTAATTTTGGGTTTAATACTATTTTGAAGATATGAATTCTTATATGAAATATAGTTTTACTTACGTATATATTTATAGATATATAAAGTCTAGATGTTAGGATTTTTAACTACTTTTTAATTCTATATACAACTGGTACTATCCAGTTTAATTATTATTTCATCCGTATGTTATTTTGCTATTAATTGTCATATATATTTTTCTTTATTATTAGAAACAGATGAAACGGCCTAAAACAACGGTTGAAACATCAAATTTAATACCTCTAAAATTCCCGGTATTATGGCCAATATGGTTATGAAAACAATGCTGCAAACAAGTATGTTTTTCATTTCAAATTTGGAGAATCCCAATCAATTCACTTTTCATAAAAATAGCCAACTATGGTGACATGTTAAACGTAAAAGGGCATGCAAGCGTTGTATGCATGACTGTCATGTGGGGGAACATTATTAATTACCGCGCGTCGATACTTTTTGTCGGTCAACCTTATCATTCAGTACTTTACCACCAAAATATATGAAGTTCATATCAGTTTAGTTTGATTGACTTAACAAATCTACAAGAACAAATCTAGACATCAAATTAAATATACAATGCAAACCTATCCTCAATTAATATGTTAGCCTACATATTGTGATTATATTTTTTCAGTTACCTAATTATATAAAAAAATGTAACAATATTATCTACACTAACATTAGTCTAATTACTCAAATAAGTTTATTTATTTATAACAAATATATTCCTTTTTCAATTAAAAATTAAAATATCCATAAAAAAGAGAATTGGATAATATCAAAACTTAATTTTAGGTTTAATACTATTTTGAAGATATGAATTCTTATATGAAATGTAGTTTTACTTACGTATATATTTATAGATATATAAAGTCTAGATGTTAGGATTTTTAACTACTTTTTAATTCTATATACAACTAGTACTATCCGGTTTAATTATTATTTCATTCATATGTTATTTTGCTATTAATTGTCATATATATATTTCTTTATTATTAGAAACAGATGAAACGGCCTAAAACAACGGTTGAAACATCAAATTTAATACCTCTAAAATTCCCGGTATTGTGGGCAATATGGTTCTGAAAACATTGCTGCAAACAAGTATGTTCTTCATTTCAAATTTGGAGAATCCCAATCAATTCACTTTTCATAAAAATAGCCAACTACGGTGACATGTAAAACCTAAAAGGGCATGCAGCTGTATGCATGACTGTCATGTGGGGGAACATTATTAATTACCGCGCGTCGATACTTTTTGTCGGCCAACCTTATCATTATATACTTTACCCCCAAAATATGTAAAGTGCATATCAGTTTAGTTCGATTGACTTAACAAAGTTACAACAACAAATCTAGACATCAAATTAAATATACAATGCGAACCTATCCTCAATTAATATGTTAGCCTTCATATTGTGATTATACTTTTTCGATTGCCTAATTATATAAAAAATGTAACAATATTATCTACACTAACATCGGTCTAATTACTCAAATAAGATTATTTATTTTTAACAAATATATTGTTTTTTAAATTAAAAATTAAAATATCCATAAAAAAAGAGAATTGGATATTGTCAAAACTTAATTTTAGGTTTTATACTATTTTGAAGATATGAATTCTTATATGAAATATAGTTTTACTTACGTATATATTTATAGATATATAAAGTCTAGATGTTAGGATTTTTAACTACTTTTTAATTCTATATACAACTGGTACTATTCGGTTTAATTATTATTTCATTCGTATGTTATTTTGCTATTAATTGTCATATATATTTTTCTTTATTATTAGAAACAGATGAAACGGCCTAAAACAACGGTTGAAACATCAAATTTAATACCTCTAAAATTCCCGGTATTGTGGCCAATATGGTTCTGAAAACATTGCTGCAAACAAGTATGTTCTTCATTTCAAATTTGGAGAATCCCAATCAATTCACTTTTCATAAAAATAGCCAACTACGGTGACATGTTAAACGTAAAAGGGCATGCAGTCGTATGCATGACTCGTCATGTGGGGGAACATTATTAATTACCGCGCGTCGATACTTTTTGTCGGCCAACCTTATCATTATGTACTTTACCCCCAAAATATGTAAAGTGCATATCATTTTAGTTCGATTGACTTAACAAAGTTACAAGAACAAATCTAGACATCAAATTAAATATACAATGCGAACCTATCCTCAATTAATATGTTAGCCTTCATATTGTGATTATACTTTTTCAGTTGCCTAATTATATAAAAAATGTAACAATATTATCTACACTAACATCGGTCTAATTACTCAAATAAGATTATTTATTTTTAACAAATATATTGTTTTTTAAATTAAAAATTAAAATATCCATAAAAAAAGAGAATTGGATATTGTCAAAACTTAATTTTAGGTTTTATACTATTTTGAAGATATGAATTCTTATATGAAATATAGTTTTACTTACGTATATATTTATAGATATATAAAGTCTAGATGTTAGGATTTTTAACTACTTTTTAATTCTATATACAACTGGTACTATTCGGTTTAATTATTATTTCATTCGTATGTTATTTTGCTATTAATTGTCATATATATTTTTCTTTATTATTAGAAACGAGATGAAACGGCCTAAAACAACGGTTGAAACATCAAATTTAATACCTCTAAAATTCCCGGTATTGTGGCCAATATGGTTCTGAAAACATTGCCGCAAACAAGTATGTTCTTCATTTCAAATTTGGAGAATCCCAATCAATTCACTTTTCATAAAAATAGCCAACTACGGTGACATGTTAAACGTAAAAGGGCATGCGAGCATGTATGCATGATCTGTCATGTGGGGGAACATTATTAATTACCGCGCGTCGATACTTTTTGTCGGCCAACCTTATCATTATGTACTTTACCCCCAAAATATGTAAAGTGCATATCATTTTAGTTCGATTGACTTAACAAAGTTACAAGAACAAATCTAGACATCAAATTAAATATACAATGCGAACCTATCCTCAATTAATATGTTAGCCTTCATATTGTGATTATACTTTTTCAGTTGCCTAATTATATAAAAAATGTAACAATATTATCTACACTAACATCAGTCTAATTACTCAAATAAGATTATTTATTTTTAACAAATATATTGTTTTTTAAATTAAAAATTAAAATATCCATAAAAAAAGAGAATTGGATATTGTCAAAACTTAATTTTAGGTTTTATACTATTTTGAAGATATGAATTCTTATATGAAATATAGTTTTACTTACGTATATATTTATAGATATATAAAGTCTAGATGTTAGGATTTTTAACTACTTTTTAATTCTATATACAACTGGTACTATTCGGTTTAATTATTATTTCATTCGTATGTTATTTTGCTATTAATTGTCATATATATTTTTCTTTATTATTAGAAACGGATGAAACGGCCTAAAACAACGGTTGAAACATCAAATTTAATACCTCTAAAATTCCCGGTATTGTGGCCAATATGGTTCGAAAACATTGCTTGCAAACAAGTATGTTCTTCATTTCAAATTTGGAGAATCCCAATCAATTCACTTTTCATAAAAATAGCCAACTACGGTGACATGTTAAACGTAAAAGGGCATGCAGCTGTATGCATGACTGTCATGTGGGGGAACATTATTAATTACCGCGCGTCGATACTTTTTGTCGGCCAACCTTATCATTATGTACTTTACCCCCAAAATATGTAAAGTGCATATCATTTTAGTTCGATTGACTTAACAAAGTTACAAGAACAAATCTAGACATCAAATTAAATATACAATGCGAACCTATCCTTAATTAATATGTTAGCCTTCATATTGTGATTATACTTTTTCAGTTGCCTAATTATATAAAAAATGTAACAATATTATCTACACTAACATCAGTCTAATTACTCCAATAAGATTATTTATTTTTAACAAATATATTGTTTTTTAAATTAAAAATTAAAATATCCATAAAAAAAGAGAATTGGATATTGTCAAAACTTAATTTTAGGTTTTATACTATTTTGAAGATATGAATTCTTATATGAAATATAGTTTTACTTACGTATATATTTATAGATATATAAAGTCTAGATGTTAGGATTTTTAACTACTTTTTAATTCTATATACAACTAGTACTATTCGGTTTAATTATTATTTCATTCGTATGTTATTTTGCTATTAATTGTCATATATATTTTTCTTTATTATTAGAAACGAGATGAAACGGCCTAAAACAACGGTTGAAACATCAAATTTAATACCTCTAAAATTCCCGGTATTGTGGCCAATATGGTTCCGAAAACATTGCTTGCAAACAAGTATGTTCTTCATTTCAAATTTGGAGAATCCCAATCAATTCACTTTTCATAAAAATAGCCAACTACGGTGACATGTTAAACGTAAAAGGGCATGCAATTGTATGCATGATCGTCATGTGGGGGAACATTATTAATTACCGCGCGTCGATACTTTTTGTCGGCCAACCTTATCATTATGTACTTTACCACCAAAATATGTAAAGTGCATATCAGTTTAGTTCGATTGACTTAACAAAGTTACAAGAACAAATCTAGACATCAAATTAAATATACAATGCGAACCTATCCTCAATTAATATGTTAGCCTTCATATTGTGATTATACTTTTTCGGTTGCCTAATTATATAAAAAATGTAACAATATTATCTACACTAACATCGGTCTAATTACTCCAATAAGATTATTTATTTTTAACAAATATATTGTTTTTTAAATTAAAAATTAAAATATCCATAAAAAAAGAGAATTGGATATTGTCAAAACTTAATTTTAGGTTTTATACTATTTTGAAGATATGAATTCTTATATGAAATATAGTTTTACTTACGTATATATTTATAGATATATAAAGTCTAGATGTTAGGATTTTTAACTACTTTTTAATTCTATATACAACTAGTACTATTCGGTTTAATTATTATTTCATTCGTATGTTATTTTGCTATTAATTGTCATATATATTTTTCTTTATTATTAGAAACAGATGAAACGGCCTAAAACAACGGTTGAAACATCAAATTTAATACCTCTAAAATTCCCGGTATTGTGGCCAATATGGTTCGAAAACATTGCTGCAAACAAGTATGTTCTTCATTTCAAATTTGGAGAATCCCAATCAATTCACTTTTCATAAAAATAGCCAACTACGGTGACATGTTAAACGTAAAAGGGCATGCAATTGTATGCATGATCGTCATGTGGGGGAACATTATTAATTACCGCGCGTCGATACTTTTTGTCGGCCAACCTTATCATTATGTACTTTACCACCAAAATATGTAAAGTGCATATCAGTTTAGTTCGATTGACTTAACAAATCTACAAGAACAAATCTAGACATCAAATTAAATATACAATGCAAACCTATCCTCAATTAATATGTTAGCCTTCATATTGTGATTATACTTTTTCAGTTGCCTAATTATATAAAAAATGTAACAATATTATCTACACTAACATTAGTCTAATTACTCAAATAAGATTATTTATTTTTAACAAATATATTGTTTTTTAAATTAAAAATTAAAATATCCATAAAAAAAGAGAATTGGATATTGTCAAAACTTAATTTTAGGTTTTATACTATTTTGAAGATATGAATTCTTATATGAAATATAGTTTTACTTACGTATATATTTATAGATATATAAAGTCTAGATGTTAGGATTTTTAACTACTTTTTAATTCTATATACAACTAGTACTATTCGGTTTAATTATTATTTCATTCGTATGTTATTTTGCTATTAATTGTCATATATATTTTTCTTTATTATTAGAAACGGATGAAACGGCCTAAAACAACGGTTGAAACATCAAATTTAATACCTCTAAAATTCCCGGTATTGTGGCCAATATGGTTCCGAAAACATTGCTGCAAACAAGTATGTTCTTCATTTCAAATTTGGAGAATCCCAATCAATTCACTTTTCATAAAAATAGCCAACTACGGTGACATGCTAAACGTAAAAGGGCATGCGAGTTGTATGCATGACTCGTCATGTGGGGGAACATTATTAATTACCGCGCGTCGATACTTTTTGTCGGCCAACCTTATCATTATGTACTTTACCACCAAAATATGTAAAGTGCATATCAGTTTAGTTCGATTGACTTAACAAATCTACAAGAACAAATCTAGACATCAAATTAAATATACAATGCAAACCTATCCTCAATTAATATGTTAGCCTTCATATTGTGATTATACTTTTTCAGTTGCCTAATTATATAAAAAATGTAACAATATTATCTACACTAACATCAGTCTAATTACTCAAATAAGATTATTTATTTTTAACAAATATATTGTTTTTTAAATTAAAAATTAAAATATCCATAAAAAAAGAGAATTGGATATTGTCAAAACTTAATTTTAGGTTTTATACTATTTTGAAGATATGAATTCTTATATGAAATATAGTTTTACTTACGTATATATTTATAGATATATAAAGTCTAGATGTTAGGATTTTTAACTACTTTTTAATTCTATATACAACTAGTACTATTCGGTTTAATTATTATTTCATTCGTATGTTATTTTGCTATTAATTGTCATATATATTTTTCTTTATTATTAAAAACAGATGAAACGGCCTAAAACAACGGTTGAAACATCAAATTTAATACCTCTAAAATTCCCGGTATTGTGGCCAATATGGTTCTGAAAACATTGCTGCAAACAAGTATGTTCTTCATTTCAAATTTGGAGAATCCCAATCAATTCACTTTTCATAAAAATAGCCAACTACGGTGACATGTTAAACGTAAAAGGGCATGCGAGTTGTATGCATGAGCTTGTCATGTGGGGGAACATTATTAATTACCGCGCGTCGATACTTTTTGTCGGCCAACCTTATCATTATGTACTTTACCACCAAAATATGTAAAGTGCATATCAGTTTAGTTCGATTGACTTAACAAATCTACAAGAACAAATCTAGACATCAAATTAAATATACAATGCAAACCTATCCTCAATTAATATGTTAGCCTTCATATTGTGATTATACTTTTTCAGTTGCCTAATTATATAAAAAATGTAACAATATTATCTACACTAACATCAGTCTAATTACTCAAATAAGATTATTTATTTTTAACAAATATATTGTTTTTTAAATTAAAAATTAAAATATCCATAAAAAAAGAGAATTGGATATTGTCAAAACTTAATTTTAGGTTTTATACTATTTTGAAGATATGAATTCTTATATGAAATATAGTTTTACTTACGTATATATTTATAGATATATAAAGTCTAGATGTTAGGATTTTTAACTACTTTTTAATTCTATATACAACTAGTACTATTCGGTTTAATTATTATTTCATTCGTATGTTATTTTGCTATTAATTGTCATATATATTTTTCTTTATTATTAGAAACAGATGAAACGGCCTAAAACAACGGTTGAAACATCAAATTTAATAACTCTAAAATTCCCGGTATTGTGGCCAATATGGTTCTGAAAACATTGCTGCAAACAAGTATGTTCTTCATTTCAAATTTGGAGAATCCCAATCAATTCACTTTTCATAAAAATAGCCAACTACGGTGACATGTTAAACGTAAAAGGGCATGCAGTTGTATGCATGATCGTCATGTGGGGGAACATTATTAATTACCGCGCGTCGATACTTTTTGTCGGCCAACCTTATCATTATGTACTTTACCACCAAAATATGTAAAGTGCATATCAGTTTAGTTCGATTGACTTAACAAATCTACAAGAACAAATCTAGACATCAAATTAAATATACAATGCAAACCTATCCTCAATTAATATGTTAGCCTTCATATTGTGATTATACTTTTTCAGTTGCCTAATTATATAAAAAATGTAACAATATTATCTACACTAACATCAGTCTAATTACTCAAATAAGATTATTTATTTTTAACAAATATATTGTTTTTTAAATTAAAAATTAAAATATCCATAAAAAAAGAGAATTGGATATTGTCAAAACTTAATTTTAGGTTTTATACTATTTTGAAGATATGAATTCTTATATGAAATATAGTTTTACTTACGTATATATTTATAGGTATATAAAGTCTAGATGTTAGGATTTTTAACTACTTTTTAATTCTATATACAACTAGTACTATTCGGTTTAATTATTATTTCATTCGTATGTTATTTTGCTATTAATTGTCATATATATTTTTCTTTATTATTAGAAACGAGATGAAACGGCCTAAAACAACGGTTGAAACATCAAATTTAATACCTCTAAAATTCCCGGTATTGTGGCCAATATGGTTCCGAAAACATTGCTGCAAACAAGTATGTTCTTCATTTCAAATTTGGAGAATCCCAATCAATTCACTTTTCATAAAAATAGCCAACTACGGTGACATGTTAAACGTAAAAGGGCATGCGGTTGTATGCATGATCGTCATGTGGGGGAACATTATTAATTACCGCGCGTCGATACTTTTTGTCGGCCAACCTTATCATTATGTACTTTACCACCAAAATATGTAAAGTGCATATCAGTTTAGTTCGATTGACTTAACAAATCTACAAGAACAAATCTAGACATCAAATTAAATATACAATGCAAATCTATCCTCAATTAATATGTTAGCCTTCATATTGTGATTATACTTTTTCAGTTGCCTAATTATATAAAAAATGTAACAATATTATCTACACTAACATCAGTCTAATTACTCAAATAAGATTATTTATTTTTAACAAATATATTGTTTTTTAAATTAAAAATTAAAATATCCATAAAAAAAGAGAATTGGATATTGTCAAAACTTAATTTTAGGTTTTATACTATTTTGAAGATATGAATTCTTATATGAAATATAGTTTTACTTACGTATATATTTATAGGTATATAAAGTCTAGATGTTAGGATTTTTAACTACTTTTTAATTCTATATACAACTAGTACTATTCGGTTTAATTATTATTTCATTCGTATGTTATTTTGCTATTAATTGTCATATATATTTTTCTTTATTATTAGAAACGGATGAAACGGCCTAAAACAACGGTTGAAACATCAAATTTAATACCTCTAAAATTCCCGGTATTGTGGCCAATATGGTTCCGAAAACATTGCTGCAAACAAGTATGTTCTTCATTTCAAATTTGGAGAATCCCAATCAATTCACTTTTCATAAAAATAGCCAACTACGGTGACATGTTAAACGTAAAAGGGCATGCAGTATATGCATGATCTCATGTGGGGGAACATTATTAATTACCGCGCGTCGATACTTTTTGTCGGCCAACCTTATCATTATGTACTTTACCACCAAAATATGTAAAGTGCATATCGCTTAGTTCGATTGACTTAACAAATCTACAAGAACAAATCTAGACATCAAATTAAATATACAATGCAAATCTATCCTCAATTAATATGTTAGCCTACATATTGTGATTATATTTTTCAGTTACCTAATTATATAAAAAAATGTAACAATATTATCTACACTAACATTAGTCTAATTACTCAAATAAGTTTATTTATTTTTAACAAATATATTCCTTTTTCAATTAAAAATTAAAATATCCATAAAAGGGAGAATTGGATAATATCAAAACTTAATTTTAGGTTTAATACTATTTTGAAGATATGAATTCTTATATGAAATATAGTTTTACTTACGTATATATTTATAGATATATAAAGTCTAGATGTTAGGATTTTTAACTACTTTTTAATTCTATATACAACTAGTACTATCCGGTTTAATTATTATTTCATTCATATGTTATTTTGCTATTAATTGTCATATATATTTTTCTTTATTATTAGAAACAGATGAAACGGCCTAAAACAACGGTTGAAACATCAAATTTAATACCTCTAAAATTCCCGGTATTGTGGCCAATATGGTTCTGAAAACATTGCTGCAAACAAGTATGTTCTTCATTTCAAATTTGGAGAATCCCAATCAATTCACTTTTCATAAAAATAGCCAACTACGGTGACATGTTAAACGTAAAAGGGCATGCAGCTGTATGCATGACTGTCATGTGGGGGAACATTATTAATTACCGCGCGTCGATACTTTTTGTCGGCCAACCTTATCATTATGTACTTTACCACCAAAATATGTAAAGTGCATATCAGTTTAGTTCGATTGACTTAACAAATCTACAAGAACAAATCTAGACATCAAATTAAATATACAATGCAAATCTATCCTCAATTAATATGTTAGCCTACATATTGTGATTATATTTTTTCAGTTACCTAATTATATAAAAAAATGTAACAATATTATCTACACTAACATTAGTCTAATTACTCAAATAAGTTTATTTATTTTTAACAAATATATTCCTTTTTCAATTAAAAATTAAAATATCCATAAAAGGGAGAATTGGATAATATCAAAACTTAATTTTAGGTTTAATACTATTTTGAAGATATGAATTCTTATATGAAATATAGTTTTACTTACGTATATATTTATAGATATATAAAGTCTAGATGTTAGGATTTTTAACTACTTTTTAATTCTATATACAACTAGTACTATCCGGTTTAATTATTATTTCATTCATATGTTATTTTGCTATTAATTGTCATATATATTTTTCTTTATTATTAGAAACAGATGAAACGGCCTAAAACAACGGTTGAAACATCAAATTTAATACCTCTAAAATTCCCGGTATTGTGGCCAATATGGTTACGAAAACATTGCTGCAAACAAGTATGTTCTTCATTTCAAATTTGGAGAATCCCAATCAATTCACTTTTCATAAAAATAGCCAACTACGGTGACATGTTAAACGTAAAAGGGCATGCAGCTGTATGCATGACTGTCATGTGGGGGAACATTATTAATTACCGCGCGTCGATACTTTTTGTCGGCCAACCTTATCATTATGTACTTTACCACCAAAATATGTAAAGTGCATATCAGTTTAGTTCGATTGACTTAACAAATCTACAAGAACAAATCTAGACATCAAATTAAATATACAATGCAAATCTATCCTCAATTAATATGTTAGCCTACATATTGTGATTATATTTTTTCAGTTACCTAATTATATAAAAAAATGTAACAATATTATCTACACTAACATTAGTCTAATTACTCAAATAAGTTTATTTATTTTTAACAAATATATTCCTTTTTCAATTAAAAATTAAAATATCCATAAAAGGGAGAATTGGATAATATCAAAACTTAATTTTAGGTTTAATACTATTTTGAAGATATGAATTCTTATATGAAATATAGTTTTACTTACGTATATATTTATAGATATATAAAGTCTAGATGTTAGGATTTTTAACTACTTTTTAATTCTATATACAACTAGTACTATCCGGTTTAATTATTATTTCATTCATATGTTATTTTGCTATTAATTGTCATATATATTTTTCTTTATTATTAGAAACAGATGAAACGGCCTAAAACAACGGTTGAAACATCAAATTTAATACCTCTAAAATTCCCGGTATTGTGGCCAATATGGTTCTGAAAACATTGCTGCAAACAAGTATGTTCTTCATTTCAAATTTGGAGAATCCCAATCAATTCACTTTTCATAAAAATAGCCAACTACGGTGACATGTTAAACGTAAAAGGGCATGCAGTTGTATGCATGACTGTCATGTGGGGGAACATTATTAATTACCGCGCGTCGATACTTTTTGTCGGCCAACCTTATCATTATGTACTTTACCCCCAAAATATGTAAAGTGCATATCAGTTTAGTTCGATTGACTTAACAAAGTTACAACAACAAATCTAGACATCAAATTAAATATACAATGCGAACCTATCCTCAATTAATATGTTAGCCTTCATATTGTGATTATACTTTTTCAGTTGCCTAATTATATAAAAAATGTAACAATATTATCTACACTAACACTAGTCTAATTACTCAAATAAGATTATTTATTTTTTACAAATATATTGTTTTTTAAATTAAAAATTAAAATATCCATAAAAAAAAGAGAATTGGATATTGTCAAAACTTAATTTTAGGTTTTATACTATTTTGAAGATATGAATTCTTATATGAAATATAGTTTTACTTACGTATAAAATTATAGATATATGAAGTCTAGATGTTAGGATTTTTAACTACTTTTTAATTCTATATACAACTAGTACTATCCGGTTTAATTATTATTTCATTCGTATGTTATTTTGCTATTAATTGTCATATATGTTTTTCATTATTATTAGAAACAGTTGAAACGGCCTAAAACCACGGTTGAAGCATCAAATTTAATAAGATTAAAATTCCCGGTATTTTGGCCGATATGGTTCTAAAAACATTGTTGCAAAGAGGTATGTACTTCATTTCAAAAGTGAAGAATCTCAAACTATTCACTTTTCATATATATAGCCAACTACGGTGACACGTTAACCGTAAACGAGCATGCTGCTGTATGCATGACTATCATGTGGGGGAATATTTTTAATTACCGTGCGTCGATACTTTATGTCGGCCAACCTTACCATTCTGTACTTTACCCCCAAAATATGTAAAGTGCATATCATTTTCGTTCGATTGACTTAACAAAGCTACAACAACAAATCTAGACATCAAATTAAATATACAATGCGAACCTATCCTCAATTAATATGTTAGGCTTCATATTGTGATTATATTTTTCAGTTACCTAATTATATAAAAAAATGTAACAATATTATCTACACTAACATTAGTCTAATTACTCAAATAAGTTAATTTATTTTTCACAAATATATTCTTTTTTCAATTAAAAATTAACATATCCATAAAAAAGAGAATTGGATAATATCAAAACTTAATTTTAGGTTTTATACTATTTTGAAGATATGAATTCTTATATGAAATATAGTTTTACTTACATATAAATTTATAGATATATGATGTCTAGATGTTATGATTTTTAATTACTTTTTAATTCTATATACAACAAGTATTATCCGGTTTAATTATTAATTCATCCGTACGTTATTTTGCTATTAATTGTTATATATATATTTTTCTTTATTATTTGAAACAGTTGAAACGGCCTAAAACCACGGTTGAAACATTAAATTTAATAAGTCTAAAAATTCCCGATATTTTGGCCGATATGGTTCTGAAAACATTGTTGCAAACAGGTATGGTCTTCATTTCAAATTTGGAGAATCCCAATCAATTCACTTTTCATAAAAATAGCCAACTACGATGACATGTTAAACGTAAATGGGCATGCAGCTGTATGCATGACTGTCATGTGGGGGAACATTATTAATTACCGCGCGTCGATACTTTTTGTAGGTCAACCTTATCATTCAGTACTTTACCACCAAAATATATGAAGTTCATATTAGTTTAGTTCGATTGACTTAACAAATCTACAAGAACAAAACTAGATATCAAATTAAATATAGAATGCGAACCTATCCTCAATTAATATGTTAGCCTTCATATTGTGATTATACTTTTTCAGTTGCCTATTTATATAAAAAATGTAACAAATTTATCTACACTAACATTAGTCTAATTACTCAAATAAGTTTATTTATTTTTAACAAATATATTCCTTTTTCAATTAAAAATTAAAATATCCATAAAAAGAGAATTGCATTATATCAAAACTTAATTTTAGGTTTTATACTATTTTGAATATATGAATTCTTATATGAAATATAGTTTTACTTATGTATATAATTATAGATATATAAAGTCTAGATGTTAGGATTTTTAACTACTTTTTAATTCTATATACAACTAGTACTATCTGGTTTAATATTTATTTCATTCGTATGTTATTTTGCTATTAATTGTCATATATATTTTTCTTTATTATTAGAAATAGTTGAAACGGCCTAAAACCATGGTTGAAGCATCAAATTTAATAAGACTAAAATTCCATGTATTGTGTCCAATATAGTTCTGAAAACATTGTTGCAAACAGGTATGTACTTCATTTCAAAAGTGAAGAATCCCAAATTATTCACTTTTCATAAATATAGCCAACTACGGTGACACGTTAACCGTAAAAGAGCATGTTGTTGTATGCATGACTGTCATGTGGGGGAATATTTTTAATTACCGCGCGTCGATACTTTATGTCGGCCAACCTTAGCATTCTGTACTTTCCCACCAAAATATGTAAAGTGCATATCAGTTTAGTTCGATTGACTTAACAAAGCTACAACAATAAATCTAGACATCAAATTAAATATACAATGCGAACCTATCCTCAATAAATATGTTAGCCTTCATATTATGATTATATTTTTTCAGTTACCTAATTTTATAAAAAAATGTAACAATATTATTTACACTAACATCAGTCTAATTACTCATGTAAGTTTATTTGTTTTTAACAAATATATTCTTTTTTCAATTAAAAATTAAAATATCCATAAAAAAGAGAATTGCATTATATAAAAACTTAATTTTAGGTTTTATACTATTTTGAAGATATGAATTCTTATAAGAAATATAGTTTTACTTACGTATATAATTATAGATATATGAAGTCTAGATGTTAGGATTTTTAACTACTTTTTAATTCTATATACAACTAGTACTATCCGGTTTAATTATTATTTCATTCGTATGTTATTTTGCTATTAATTTTCATATATGTTTTTCATTATTATTAGAAACAGTTGAAACGGCCTAAAACCACGGTTGAAGCATCAAATTTAATAAGATTAAAATTCCCGGTATTGTGGCTGATATGGTTCTGAAAACATTGTTGCAAACAGGTATGTACTTCATTTCAAAAGTGAAGAATCCCAAATATTCACTTTTCATAAATATAGCCAACTACGGTGACACGTTAACCGTAAAAGAGCATGATGTTGTATGCATGACTGTCATGTGGGGGAATATTCTTAATTACCGCGCGTCGATACTTTATGTCTGCCAACCTTATCATTCTGTACTTTACCACCAAAATATGTAAAGTGCATATCAGTTTAGTTGGATTGACTTAACAAAGCTACAGCAACAAATCTAGACATCAAATTAAATATACAATGCGAACCTATCCTCAATTAATATGTTAGCCTTCATATTGTGATTATATTTTTCAGTTACCTAATTATATAAAAAAAAATGTAACAATATTATCTACACTAACATTAGTCTAATTACTCAAATAAGTTTATTTATTTTTAACAAATATATTCTTTTTTCAATTAAAAATTAAAATATCTATAAAAAAGAGAATTGGATTATATAAAAACTTAATTTTAGGTAATATACTATTTTGAAGATATGAATTCTTATATGAAATATAGTTTTACTTTCGTATACAATTATAGATATATGAAGTCTAGATGTTAGGATTTTTAACTACTTTTTAATTCTATACAAAACCAGTATTATCCAGTTTAAATATTAATTCATCCGTACGTTAGTTTGCTAGTAATTGTCATATATATATTTTTCTTTATTATTTGAAATAGTTGAAACGGCCTAAAATCACGGTTGAAACATCAAATTTAATACCACTAAAATTCCCGGTATTGTGGCCGAAATGGTTCTGAAAACATTGCTGCAAACAGGTATGTACTTCATTTCAAATGTGGAGAATCCCAATCAATTCACTTTTCATAAAAATAGCCAACTAAGGTGACATGTTAAACGTAAAAGGGCATGCAGCTGTATGCATGACTATCATGTGGGGGAACATTATTAATTACCGCGCGTCGATACTTTTTGTCAGTCAACCTTATCATTCAGTACTTTACCACCAAAATATATGAAGTTCATATCATTTTAGTTCGATTGACTTAACAAATCTACAAGAAAAAATCTAGACATCAAATTAAATATACAATGCCAACCTATCCTTAATTAATATGTTAGCCTTCATATTGTGATTATATTTTCCCTGTTACCTAATTATATAAAAAATGTAACAATATTATCTACACTAACATCAGTCTAATTACTCAAATAAGTTTATTTATTTTTAACAAATATATTCTTTTTTCAATTAAAAATTAAAATATCTATAAAAAAGAGAATTGGATTATAACAAAACTTTATTTTAGGTTATATCGTATTTTAAAGATATGAATTCTCATATGAAATATAGTTTTACTTACGTATATAAATTTATAGATATATGAAGTCTAGATGTTATGATTTTTAATTACTTTTTAATTCTATATACAACCAGTATTATCCGGTTTAATTATTAATTCATCCGTACGTTATTTTGCTATTAATTGTTATATATAATTATCTTTATTATTTGTAACAGTTGAAACAGCCAAAAACCACGGTTGAAACATCAAATTTAATACCACTAAAATTTTCGGTATTGTGGCCGATATGGTTCTGAAAATATTGCTTCAAACAGGTATGTACTGCATTTCAAAAGTGAAGAATACCAATATATTCACTTTTCATAAATATAGCCAACTACGGTGACATGTTAAACGTAAAAGGGGATGCGATTGTATGCATGATCGTCATGTCGGGGAACATTATTAATTACCGTGCGTCCATACTTTTTGTGGGTCATCCTTATCCTTTTGTACTTTACCACCAAAAAATATGAAGTTCATATCATTTTAGTTCGATTGACTTAACAAATCTACAAGAACAAATCTACACATCAAATTAAATATACAATGCGAACCTATCCTTAATTAATATGTTAGAATTCATATTGTGATTATATTTTCCTAGTTACTTAATTATATAAAAAAATGTAACAATATTATCTACACTAACATCAATCTAATTATTCAAATAAGTTTATTTATTTTTAAAAAATTATATTCTTTTTTCAATTAAAAATTAAAATATCTATAAAAAAGAGAATTGGATTATAACAAAACTTTGTTTTAGGTTATATAGTATTTTAAAGATATGAATTCTCATATGAAATATAGTTTTACTTACGTCTATAAATTTATAGATATATGAAGTCTAGATGTTATGATTTTTAATTACTTTTTAATTCTATATACAACAAGTATTATCCGGTTTAATTATTAATTCATCCGTACGTTATTTTGCTATTAATTATCATATATATTTTTCTTTATTATTTGAAACGAGTTGGAACGGCCAAAGACCACAGTTGAAACATCAAATTTAGTACTACTAAAATTCCCGGTATTGTGGCCGATATGGTTCTGAAAATATTGCTGCAAACAGGTATGTACTGCATTTCAAAAGTGAAGAATATCAATATATTCACTTTTCATAAATATAGCCAACTACGGCGACATGTTAAATGTAAAAGGGCATGCAGCTGTATGCATGACTGTCATGCTGGGGAACATTATTAATTACCGTGCGTCCATAATTTTTGTCGGTAAACCTTATCATTTTTTACTTTACCACCAAACAATATGAAGTTCGTTTTGTACATTACCACCAATAAATATGAAGTTCATATCATTTTAGTTCGATTGACTTAACAAATCTACAAGAACAAATCTAGACATCTAATTAAATATAGAATGCGAACCTATCCTTAATTAATATGTTAGCCTTCATATTGTGATTATATTTTCCCAGTTACCTAATTATATAAAAAATGTAACAATATTATCTACACTAACATCAGTGTAATTACTCAGATAAGTTTATTTATTTTTAAAAAAATATTCTTTTTTCAATTAAAAATTAAAATATCTATAAAAAAGAGAATTGGATTATAACAAAACTTTATGTTAGGTTATATAGTATTTTAAAGATATGAATTCTCATATGAAATATAGTTTTACTTACGTCTATAAATTTATAGATATATGAAGTCTAGATGTTATGATTTTTAATTACTTTTTAATTCTATATACAACCAGTATTATCCGGTTTAATTATTAATTCATCCATACGTTATTTTGCTATTAATTGTTATATATAATTATCTTTATTATCTGTAACAGTTGAAACAGCCAAAAACCACGGTTGAAACATCAAATTTAGTACCACTAAAATTTTCGGTATTGTGGCCTATATGGTTCTGAAAATATTGCTGCAAACAGGTATGTACTGCATTTCAAAAGTGAAGAATACCAATATATTCACTTTTCATAAATATAGCCAACTACGGTGACATGTTAAACGTAAAAGGGGATGCAGCTGTATGCATGACTGTCATGTCGGGGAACATTATTAATTACCGTGCGTCCATACTTTTTGTGGGTCATCCTTATCCTTTTGTACTTTACCACCAAAAAATATGAAGTTCATATCATTTTAGTTCGATTGACTTAACAAATCTACAAGAACAAATCTACACATCAAATTAAATATACAATGCGAACCTATCCTTAATTAATATGTTAGCCTTCATATTGTGATTATATTTTCCCAGTTACCTAATTATATAAAAAAATGTAACAATATTATCTACACTAACATCAATCTAATTACTCAAATAAGTTTATTTATTTTTTTAAAATTATATTCTTTTTTCAATTAAAAATTAGAATATCTATAAAAAAGAGAATTGGATTATATCAAAACTTTATTTTAGGTTATATAGTATTATAAAGATATGAATTCTCATATGAAATATAGTTTTACTTACGTCTATAAATTTATGGATATATGAAGTCTAGATGTTATGATTTTTAATTACTTTTTAATTCTATATACAACAAGTATTATCCGGTTTAATTATTAATTCATCCGTACGTTATTTTGCTATTAATTATCATATATATTTTTCTTTATTATTTGAAACAGTTGGAACGGCCAAAGACCACAGTTGAAACATCAAATTTAGTACTACTAAAATTCCCGGTATTGTGGCCGATATGGTTACTAAAATATTGCTTGCAAACAGTATGTATTGCATTTCAAAAGTGAAGAATATCAATATATTCACTTTTCATAAATATAGCCAACTACGGCGACATGTTAAATGTAAAAGGGCATGCGGTTGTATGCATGATTTATCATGCCGGGGAACATTATTAATTACCGTGCGTCCATACTTTTTGTCGGTAAACCTTATCATTTTTTACTTTACCACCAAAAAATATGAAGTTCGTTTTGTACATTACCACCAATAAATATGAAGTTCATATCATTTTAGTTCGATTGACTTAACAAATCTACAAGAACAAATCTAGACATCTAATTAAATATAGAATGCGAACCTATCCTTAATTAATATGTTAGCCTTCATATTGTGATTATATTTTCCCAGTTACCTAATTATATAAAAAATGTAACAATATTATCTACACTAACATCAGTGTAATTACTCAGATAAGTTTATTTATTTTTAAAAAAATATTCTTTTTTCAATTAAAAATTAAAATATCTATAAAAAAGAGAATTGGATTATAACAAAACTTTATTTTAGGTTATATAGTATTTTAAAGATATGAATTATCATATGAAATATAGTTTTACTTACGTATATAAATTTATAGATATATGAAGTCTAGATGTTATGATTTTTAATTACTTTTTAATTCTATATACAACCAGTATTATCCGGTTTAATTATTAATTCATCCGTACGTTATTTTGCTATTAATTGTTATATATAATTATCTTTATTATCCGTAACAGTTGAAATGTACCAAAAACCACGGTTGAAACATCAAATTTAGTACCACTAAAATTTTCGGTATTGTGGCCGATATGGTTCTGAAAATATTGCTGCAAACAGGTATGTATCGCATTTCAAAAGTGAAGAATACCAATATATTCACTTTTCATAAATATAGCCAACTACGGTGACATGTTAAACGTAAAAGGGGATGCGACTGTATGCATGACTGTCATGTCGGGGAACATTATTAATTACCGTGCGTCCATACTTTTTGTGTGTCATCCTTATCCTTTTGTACTTTACCACCAAAAAATATGAAGTTCATATCATTTTAGTTCGATTGACTTAACAAATCTACAAGAACAAATCTACACATCAAATTAAATATACAATGCGAACCTATCCTTAATTAATATGTTAGCCTTCATATTGTGATTATATTTTCCCAGTTACCTAATTATATAAAAAAATGTAACAATATTATCTACACTAACATCAATCTAATTACTCAAATAAGTTTATTTATTTTTTAAAAATTATATTCTTTTTTCAATTAAAAATTAAAATATCTATAAAAAAGAGAATTGGATTATATCAAAACTTTATTTTAGGTTATATAGTATTTTAAAGATATGAATTCTCATATGAAATATAGTTTTACTTACGTCTATAAATTTATGGATATATGAAGTCTAGATGTTATGATTTTTAATTACTTTTTAATTCTATATACAACAAGTATTATCCGGTTTAATTATTAATTCATCCGTACGTTATTTTGCTATTAATTATCATATATATTTTTCTTTATTATTTGAAACAGTTGGAACGGCCAAAGACCACAGTTCAAACATCAAATTTAGTACCACTAAAATTCCCGGTATTGTGGCCGATATGGTTCTGAAAATATTGCTGCAAAATGGTATGTACTGCATTTCAAAAGTGAAGAATACCAATATATTCACTTTTCATAAATATAGCCAACTACGGCGACATGTTAAATGTAAAAGGGCATGCGAGCTGTATGCATGACTGTCATGCCGGGGAACATTATTAATTACCGTGCGTCCATACTTTTTGTCGGTAAACCTTATCATTTTTTACATTACCACCAAAAAATATGAAGTTCGTTTTGTACATTACCACCAATAAATATGAAGTTCATATCATTTTAGTTCGATTGACTTAACAAATCTACAAGAACAAATCTAGACATCTAATTAAATATAGAATGTGAACCTATCCTTAATTAATATGTTAGCCTTCATATTGTGATTATATTTTCCCAGTTACCTAATTATATAAAAAATGTAACAATATTATCTACACTAACATCAGTGTAATTACTCAGATAAGTTTATTTATTTTTAAAAAAATATTCTTTTTTCAATTAAAAATTAAAATATCTATAAAAAAGAGAATTGGATTATAACAAAACTTTATTTTAGGTTATATAGTATTTTAAAGATATGAATTATCATATGAAATATAGTTTTACTTACGTATATAAATTTATAGATATATGAAGTCTAGATGTTATGATTTTTAATTACTTTTTAATTCTATATACAACCAGTATTATCCGGTTTAATTATTAATTCATCCGTACGTTATTTTGCTATTAATTGTTATATATAATTATCTTTATTATCTGTAACAGTTGAAACAGCCAAAAACCACGGTTGAAACATCAAATTTAGTACCACTAAAATTTTCGGTATTGTGGCCGATATGGTTCTGAAAATATTGCTTGCAAACAGTATGTACTTGCATTTCAAAAGTGAAGAATACCAATATATTCACTTTTCATAAATATAGCCAACTACGGTGACATGTTAAACGTAAAAGGGGATGCGGTGTATGCATATTTGTCATGTCGGGGAACATTATTAATTACCGTGCGTCCATACTTTTTGTGTGTCATCCTTATCCTTTTGTACTTTACCACCAAAAAATATGAAGTTCATATCATTTTAGTTCGATTGACTTAACAAATCTACAAGAACAAATCTACACATCAAATTAAATATACAATGCGAACCTATCCTTAATTAATATGTTAGCCTTCATATTGTGATTATATTTTCCCGAGTTACCTAATTATATAAAAAAATGTAACAATATTATCTACACTAACATCAATCTAATTACTCAAATAAGTTTATTTATTTTTTAAAAATTATATTCTTTTTTCAATTAAAAATTAAAATATCTATAAAAAAGAGAATTGGATTATATCAAAACTTTATTTTAGGTTATATAGTATTTTAAAGATATGAATTCTCATATGAAATATAGTTTTACTTACGTCTATAAATTTATGGATATATGAAGTCTAGATGTTATGATTTTTAATTACTTTTTAATTCTATATACAACAAGTATTATCCGGTTTAATTATTAATTCATCCGTACGTTATTTTGCTATTAATTATCATATATATTTTTCTTTATTATTTGAAACAGTTGGAACGGCCAAAGACCACAGTTGAAACATCAAATTTAGTACCACTAAAATTCCCGGTATTGTGGCCGATATGGTTCTGAAAATATTGCTGCAAAATGGTATGTACTGCATTTCAAAAGTGAAGAATACCAATATATTCACTTTTCATAAATATAGCCAACTACGGCGACATGTTAAATGTAAAAGGGCATGCGATTGTATGCATGATTTGTCATGCCGGGGAACATTATTAATTACCGTGCGTCCATACTTTTTGTCGGTAAACCTTATCATTTTTTACATTACCACCAAAAAATATGAAGTTCGTTTTGTACATTACCACCAATAAATATGAAGTTCATATCATTTTAGTTCGATTGACTTAACAAATCTACAAGAACAAATCTAGACATCTAATTAAATATAGAATGTGAACCTATCCTTAATTAATATGTTAGCCTTCATATTGTGATTATATTTTCCCAGTTACCTAATTATATAAAAAATGTAACAATATTATCTACACTAACATCAGTGTAATTACTCAGATAAGTTTATTTATTTTTAAAAAATATATTCTTTTTTCAATTAAAAATTAAAATATCTATAAAAAAGAGAATTGGATTATAACAAAACTTTATTTTAGGTTATATAGTATTTTAAAGATATGAATTCTCATATGAAATATAGTTTTACTTACGTCTATAAATTTATAGATATATGAAGTCTAGATGTTATGATTTTTAATTACTTTTTAATTCTATATACAACAAGTATTATCCGGTTTAATTATTAATTCATCCGTACGTTATTTTGCTATTAATTATCATATATATTTTTCTTTATTATTTGAAACAGTTGGAACGGCCAAAGACCACAGTTGAAACATCAAATTTAGTACCACTAAAATTCCCGGTATTGTGGTCGATATGGTTCTGAAAATATTGCTGCAAACAGGTATGTACTGCATTTCGAAAGTGAAGAATACCAATATATTCACTTTTCATAAATATAGCCAACTACGGCGACATGTTAAATGTAAAAGGGCATGCAGCTGTATGCATGACTGTCATGCCGGGGAACATTATTAATTACCGTGCGTCCATACTTTTTGTCGGTAAACCTTATCATTTTTTACTTTACCACCAAAAAATATGAAGTTCGTTTGGTACATTACCACCAATAAATATGAAGTTCATATCATTTTAGTTCGATTGACTTAAGAAATCTACAAGAACAAATCTAGACATCTAATTAAATATAGAATGCGAACCTATCCTTAATTAATATGTTAGCCTTCATATTGTGATTATATTTTTCAAGTTACCTAATTATATAAAAAATGTAACAATATTATCTACACTAACATCAGTGTAATTACTCAGATAAGTTTATTTATTTTTAAAAAATATATTCTTTTTTCAATTAAAAATTAAAATATCTATAAAAAAGAGAATTGGATTATATCAAAACTTTATTTTAGGTTATATAGTATTTTAAAGATATGAATTCTCATATGAAATATAGTTTTACTTACCTCTATAAATTTATAGATATATGAAGTCTAGATGTTATGATTTTTAATTACTTTTTAATTCTATATACAACAAGTATTATCCGGTTTAATTATTAATTCATCCGTACGTTATTTTGCTATTAATTATCATATATATTTTTCTTTATTATTTGAAACAGTTGGAACGGCCAAAGACCACAGTTGAAACATCAAATTTAGTACGACTAAAATTCTCGGTATTGTGGCCGATATGGTTCTGAAAATATTGCTGCAAACAGGTATGTACTGCATTTCAAAAGTGAAGAATACCAATATATTCACTTTTCATAAATATAGCCAACTAAGGCGACATGTTAAATGTAAAAGGGCATGCAGCTGTATGCATGACTGTCATGCCGGGGAACATTATTAATTACCGTGCGTCCATACTTTTTGTCGGTAAACCTTATTATTTTTTACTTTACCACCAAAAAATATGAAGTTCGTTTTGTACATTACCACCAATAAATATGAAGTTCATATCATTTTAGATCGATTGACTTAACAAATCTACAAGAACAAATCTAGACATCTAATTAAATATAGAATGCGAACCTATCCTTAATTAATATGTTAGCCTTCATATTGTGATTATATTTTCCCAGTTACCTAATTATATAAAAAAAATGTAACAATATTATCTACACTAACATCAATCTAATTACTCAAATAAGTTTATTTATTTTTAAAAAATTATATTCTTTTTTCAATTAAAAATTAAAATATCTATAAAAAAGAGAATTGGATTATATCAAAACTTTATTTTAGGTTATATAGTATTTTAAAGATATGAATTCTCATATGAAATATAGTTTTACTTACGTCTATAAATTTATGGATATATGAAGTCTAGATGTTATGATTTTTAATTACTTTTTAATTCTATATACAACAAGTATTATCCGGTTTAATTATTAATTCATCCGTACGTTATTTTGCTATTAATTATCATATATATTTTTCTTTATTATTTGAAACAGTTGGAACGGCCAAAGACCACAGTTGAAACATCAAATTTAGTACCACTAAAATTCCCGGTATTGTGGCCGATATGGTTCTGAAAATATTGCTGCAAACAGGTATGTACTGCATTTCGAAAGTGAAGAATACCAATATATTCACTTTTCATAAATATAGCCAACTACGGCGACATGTTAAATGTAAAAGGGCATGCAGCTGTATGCATGACTGTCATGCCGGGGAACATTATTAATTACCGTGCGTCCATACTTTTTGTCGGTAAACCTTATCATTTTTTACTTTACCACCAAAAAATATGAAGTTCGTTTTGTACATTACCACCAATAAATATGAAGTTCATATCATTTTAGTTCGATTGACTTAAGAAATCTACAAGAACAAATCTAGACATCTAATTAAATATAGAATGCGAACCTATCCTTAATTAATATGTTAGCCTTCATATTGTGATTATATTTTTCAAGTTACCTAATTATATAAAAAATGTAACAATATTATCTACACTAACATCGGTGTAATTACTCGGATAAGTTTATTTATTTTTAAAAAATATATTCTTTTTTCAATTAAAAATTAAAATATCTATAAAAAAGAGAATTGGATTATAACAAAACTTTATTTTAGGTTATATAGTATTTTAAAGATATGAATTCTCATATGAAATATAGTTTTACTTACGTCTATAAATTTATAGATATATGAAGTCTAGATGTTATGATTTTTAATTACTTTTTAATTCTATATACAACAAGTATTATCCGGTTTAATTATTAATTCATCCGTACGTTATTTTGCTATTAATTATCATATATATTTTTCTTTATTATTTGAAACAGTTGGAACGGCCAAAGACCACAGTTGAAACATCAAATTTAGTACCACTAAAATTCCCGGTATTGTGGCCGATATGGTTCTGAAAATATTGCTGCAAAATGGTATGTATCGCATTTCAAAAGTGAAGAATACCAATATATTCACTTTTCATAAATATAGCCAACTACGGCGACATGTTAAATGTAAAAGGGCATGCGGTTGTATGCATGATTTGTCATGCCGGGGAACATTATTAATTACCGTGCGTCCATACTTTTTGTCGGTAAACCTTATCATTTTTTACTTTACCACCAAAAAATATGAAGTTCGTTTTGTACATTACCACCAATAAATATGAAGTTCATATCATTTTAGTTCGATTGACTTAACAAATCTACAAGAACAAATCTAGACATCTAATTAAATATAGAATGCGAACCTATCCTTAATTAATATGTTAGCCTTCATATTGTGATTATATTTTCCCAGTTACCTAATTATATAAAAAATGTAACAATATTATCTACACTAACATCAGTGTAATTACTCAGATAAGTTTATTTATTTTTAAAAAATATATTCTTTTTTCAATTAAAAATTAAAATATCTATAAAAAAGAGAATTGGATTATAACAAAACTTTATTTTAGGTTATATAGTATTTTAAAGATATGAATTCTCATATGAAATATAGTTTTACTTACGTCTATAAATTTATGGATATATGAAGTCTAGATGTTATGATTTTTAATTACTTTTTAATTCTATATACAACAAGTATTATCCGGTTTAATTATTAATTCATCCGTACGTTATTTTGCTATTAATTATCATATATATTTTTCTTTATTATTTGAAACAGTTGGAACGGCCAAAGACCACAGTTGAAACATCAAATTTAGTACCACTAAAATTCCCGGTATTGTGGCCGATATGGTTCTGAAAATATTGCTGCAAAATGGTATGTACTGCATTTCAAAAGTGAAGAATACCAATATATTCACTTTTCATAAATATAGCCAACTACGGCGACATGTTAAATGTAAAAGGGCATGCAGCTGTATGCATGACTGTCATGCCGGGGAACATTATTAATTACCGTGCGTCCATACTTTTTGTCGGTAAACCTTATCATTTTTTACTTTACCACCAAAAAATATGAAGTTCGTTTTGTACATTACCACCAATAAATATGAAGTTCATATCATTTTAGTTCGATTGACTTAACAAATCTACAAGAACAAATCTATACATCTAATTAAATATAGAATGCGAACCTATCCTTAATTAATATGTTAGCCTTCATATTGTGATTATATTTTCCCAGTTACCTAATTATATAAAAAATGTAACAATATTATCTACACTAACATCAGTGTAATTACTCAGATAAGTTTATTTATTTTTAAAAAATATTCTTTTTTCAATTAAAAATTAAAATATCTATAAAAAAGAGAATTGGATTATAACAAAACTTTATTTTAGGTTATATAGTATTTTAAAGATATGAATTCTCATATGAAATATAGTTTTACTTACGTATATAAATTTATAGATATATGAAGTCTAGATGTTATGATTTTTAATTACTTTTTAATTCTATATACAACCAGTATTATCCGGTTTAATTATTAATTCATCCGTACGTTATTTTGATATTAATTATTATATATATTTATCTTTATTATTTGAAACGAGTTGGAACGGCCAAAGACCACGGTTGAAGCATCAAATTTAGTACCACTAAAATTTTCGGTATTGTGGCCGATATGGTTCTGAAAATATTGCTGCAAAATGGTATGTACTGCATTTCAAAAGTGAAGAATACCAATATATTCACTTTTCATAAATATAGCCAACTACGGCGACATGTTAAATGTAAAAGGGCATGCAGCTGTATGCATGATGATGTCATGTCGGGGAACATTATTAATTACCGTGCGTCCATACTTTTTGTCGGTAAACCTTATCATTTTTTACTTTACCACCAAAAAATATGAAGTTCGTTTTGTACATTACCACCAATAAATATGAAGTTCATATCATTTTAGTTCGATTGACTTAACAAATCTACAAGAACAAATCTACACATCTAATTAAATATACAATGCGAACCTATCCTTAATTAATATGTTAGCCTTCATATTGTGATTATATTTTCCCAGTTACCTAATTATATAAAAAATGTAACAATATTATCTACACTAACATCAATCTAATTACTCAAATAAGTTTATTTATTTTTAAAAAATATATTCTTTTTTCAATTAAAAATTAAAATATCTATAAAAAGAGAATTGGATTATATCAAAACTTTATTTTAGGTTATATAGTATTTTAAAGATATGAATTCTCATATGAAATATAGTTTTACTTACGTCTATAAATTTATGGATATATGAAGTCTAGATGTTATGATTTTTAATTACTTTTTAATTCTATATACAACAAGTATTATCCGGTTTAATTATTAATTCATCCGTACGTTATTTTGCTATTAATTATCATATATATTTTTCTTTATTATTTGAAACAGTTGGAACGGCCAAAGACCACAGTTGAAACATCAAATTTAGTACCACTAAAATTCCCGGTATTGTGGCCGATATGGTTCCGAAAATATTCTTTGCAAAATGGTATGTACTGCATTTCAAAAGTGAAGAATACCAATATATTCACTTTTCATAAATATAGCCAACTACGGCGACATGTTAAATGTAAAAGGGCATGCGAGTACCGTATGCATGATTTGTCATGCCGGGGAACATTATTAATTACCGTGCGTCCATACTTTTTGTCGGTAAACCTTATCATTTTTTACTTTACCACCAAAAAATATGAAGTTCGTTTTGTACATTACCACCAATAAATATGAAGTTCATATCATTTTAGTTCGATTGACTTAACAAATCTACAAGAACAAATCTAGACATCTAATTAAATGTAGAATGCGAACCTATCCTTAATTAATATGTTAGCCTTCATATTGTGATTATATTTTCCCAGTTACCTAATTATATAAAAAAATGTAACAATATTATCTACACTAACATCAGTGTAATTACTAAGATAAGTTTATTTATTTTTAACAAATATATTCTTTTTTCAATTAAAAATTAAAATATCTATAAAAAAGAGAATTGGATTATATCAAAACTTTATTTTAGGTTATATAGTATTTTAAAGATATGAATTCTCATATGAAATATAGTTTTACTTACGTATAAATTTATAGATATATGATGTCTAGATGTTATGATTTTTAATTCTATATACAACCAGTATTATCCGGTTTAATTATTAATTCATCCGTACGTTATTTTGCTATTAATTGTCATATATATTTTTCTTTATTATTTGAAACAGTTGAAACGGCCTAAACCACGGTTGAAACATCAAAATTAATACGTCTAAAATTCCCGGTATTGTGGCCGATATGGTTCTGAAAACATTGCTGCAAACAGGTATGTTCTTCATTTCAAATGTGGAGAATCCCAATTTATTCACTTTTCATAATAATAGCCAACTACGGTGACATGTTAAACGTAAAAGGGCATGCAGCTGTATGCATGACTTTCATGTGGGGAACAGTATTAATTACCGCGCGTCGATACTTTTTGTCGGTCAACCTTATCATTCATTACTTTACCACCAAAATGTATGAAGTTCATATCAGTTTAGTTCGATTGACTTAACAAATCTACAAGAACAAATCTAGACATAAAATTAAATATACAATGCTAACCTATCCTCAATTAATATGTTAGCCTTCATATTGTGATTATATTTTTCAGTTACCTAATTATATAAAAAAAATGTAACAATATTATCTACACTAACATTAGTCTAATTACTCAAATAAGTTTATTTATTTTTAACAAATATATTCTTTTTTCAATTAAAAATTAAAATATCTATAAAAAAGAGAATTGGATTATATAAAAACTTAATTTTAGGTAATATACTATTTTGAAGATATGAATTCTTATATGAAATATAGTTTTACTTTCGTATACAATTATAGATATATGAAGTCTAGATGTTAGGATTTTTAACTACTTTTTAATTCTATACACAACCAGTATTATCCAGTTTAAATATTAATTCATCCTTACGTTACTTTGCTAGTAATTGTCATATATATATTTTTCTTTATTATTTGAAATAGTTGAAACGGCCTAAAACCACAGTTTAAACATCAAATTTAATACCTGTAAAATTCCCGGTATTGTGGCCGAAATGGTTCTGAAAACATTGCTGCAAACAGGTATGTACTTCATTTCAAATATGGAGAATCCCAATCAATTCACTTTTCATAAAACTAGCCAACTACGGTGACATGTTAAACGTAAAAGGGCATGCAGCTGTATGCATGACTATCATGTGGGGGAACATTATTAATTACCGCGCGTCGATACTTTTTGTCGGTCAACCTTATCATTCAGTACTTTACCACCAAAAAATATGAAGTTCGTTTGAATTACCACCAAAAATATGAAGTTCATATCAGTTTAGTTCAATTGACTTAACAAATCTACAAGAACAAATCTAGACATCAAATTAAATATACAATGCAGACCTATCCTCAATTAATCTGTTAGCCTTCATATTTTGATTATATTTTTTCAACTATCTAATTATATATATAAAATTTAACAGTATTATCTACACTAACTGTAGTAAAATTACACAAATAAGTTTATTTATTTTTAACAAATATATTCATTTTTCAATTAAAAATTAAAATATCTATCAAAAAGAAAATTGGATTATATCAAAACTTTATTTTAGGTTATATAGTATTTTAAAGATATTAATTCTCATATGAAATATAGTTTTACTTACAGATAAATTTATAGATATATGAAGTCTAGATGTTATGATTTTTAATTTCTTTTTAATTCTATATACAACCAGTATTATCCGGTTTAATTATTAATTCATCCGTACGTTATTTTACTATTAATTGTCATATATATTTTTCTTTATTATTTGAAACAGTTGAAACGGCCTAAAACCACGGTTGAAACATCAAATTTAATACGTCTAAAATTCCCGGTATTGTGGCCGATATGGTTCTGAAAACATTGCTGCAAACAGGTATGTTCTTCATTTCAAATGTGGAGAATCCCAATCAATTCACTTTTCATAAAAATAGCCAACTACGGTGACATGTTAAACGTAAAAGGGCATGAAGCTATATACATGATTGTCATGTGGGGGAATATTATTAATTACAGTGCGTCTTTATTTTTTGTCGGCCACCTTATCATTATGTACTTTACCACCAAAATATGTAAAGTGCATATCATTTTCGTTCGATTGACTTAACAAAGCTACAAGAAAAAATCTAGACATCAAATTAAATATAGAATGCAAACCTATCCTGAATTAATATGTTAGCCTTCATATTGTGATTATATTTTTTCAGTTACCTAATTATATAAAAAAATGGAACAATATTATCTAAACTAACATCAGTCTAATTACTCAAATAAGTTTATTTATTTTTAACAAATATATTCCTTTTTCAATTAAAAATTAAAATTTCCATAAAAAAGAGAATTGGATAATATCAAAACTTAATTTTAGGTTTAATACTATTTTGAAGATATGAATTCTTATATGAAATATAGTTTTATTTACGTATATATTTATAGATATATAAAGTCTAGATGTTAGGATTTTTAACTACTTTTTAATTCTATATAAAACTGGTACTATCCGGTTTAATTATTATTTCATTCGTATGTTATTTTGCTATTAATTGTCATATATATTTTTTCTTTATTATTTGAAATAGTATGAAACGGCCTAAAACAACGGTTGAAACATCAAATTTAATACCTCTTAAATTCCCGGTATTGTGGCCGATATGGTTCTGAAAACATTGCTGCAAACAGGTATGTTCTTCATTTCAAATTTGGAGAATCCCAAATTATTCACTTTTCGTAAATATAGCCAACTAAGGTGACACGTTAACCGTAAAAGAGCATGGTGCTGTATACATGACTGTTATGTGGGGGAATATTATTAATTACTGTGCGTCTTTACTTTTTGTCGGCCAACCTTATCATTCTGTACTTTACCACCAAAATATGTAAAGTGCATATCATTTTCGTTCGATTGACTTAACAAAGCCACAATAACAAATCTAGACATCAAATTAAATATAGAATGCGAACCTATCCTCAATTAATATGTTAGCCTTCATATTGTGATTATATTTTTTCAGTTACCTAATTATATAAAAAAATGTAAAAATATTATCTACACTAACATTAGTCTAATTACTCAAATAAGTTTATTTATTTTGAACAAATATATTCCTTTTTCAATTAAAAATTAAAATATCCATAAAAAAGAGAATTGGATAATATCAAAACTTAATTTTTGGTTTAATACTATTTTGAAAATATGAATTCTTATATGAAATATAGTTTTACTTACGTATATATTTATTGATATATAAAGTCTAGATGTTAGGATTTTTAACTACTTTTTAATTCTATATACAACTAGTACTATCCGGTTTAATTATTATTTCATTCGTATGTTATTTTGCTATTAATTGTCATATATATTTTTCTTTACTATTAGAAACAGATGAAACGGCCTAAAACCACAGTTGACACATCAAATTTAATACGTCTAAAATTCCCGGTATTATGGCCAATATGGTTATGAACACAATGCTGCAAACAAGTATGTTCTTCATTTCAAATTTGGAGAATCCCAATCAATTCACTTTTCATAAAAATAGCCAACTATGGTGACATGTTAAACGTAAAAGGGCATGGTCTGTATACATGATTGTCATGTGGGGGAACATTATTAATTACCGCGCGTCGTTACTTTTTGTCGGCCAACCTTATCATTCGGTACTTTACCACCAAAATATATAAAGTTCATATCAGTTTAGTTTGATTGACTTAACAAATCTACAAGAACAAATCTAGACATCAAATTAAATATACAATGCAAACCTATCCTCAATTAATATGTTAGCCTACATATTGTGATTATATTTTTTCGAGTTACCTAATTATATAAAAAAATGTAACAATATTATCTACACTAACATTAGTCTAATTACTCAAATAAGTTTATTTATTTTTAACAAATATATTCCTTTTTCAATTAAAAATTAAAATATCCATAGAAAAGAGAATTGGATAATATCAAAACTTAATTTTAGGTTTAATACTATTTTGAAGATATGAATTCTTATATGAAATATAGTTTTACTTACGTATATATTTATAGATATATAAAGTCTAGATGTTAGGATTTTTAACTACTTTTTAATTCTATATACAACTAGTACTATCCGGTTTAATTATTATTTCATTCGTATGTTATTTTGCTATTAATTGTTATATATATTTTTCTTTATTATTAGAAACAGATGAAACGGCCTAAAACAACGGTTGAAACATCAAATTTAATACCTCTAAAATTCCCGATATTGTGGCCAATATGGTTCTGAAAACATTGCTATAAACAAGTATGTTCTTCATTTCAAATTTGGAGAATCCCAATCTATTCACTTTTCATAAAAATAGCCAACTACGGTGACATGTTAAACGTAAAAGGGCATGCGAAATTGTATGCATGATGCCGTCATGTGGGGGAACATTATTAATTACCGCGCGTCGATACTTTTTGTCGGCCAACCTTATCATTATGTACTTTACCCCCAAAATATGTAAAGTGCATATCAGTTTAGTTCGATTGACTTAACAAAGTTACAACAACAAATCTAGACATCAAATTAAATATACAATGCGAACATATCCTCAATTAATATGTTAGCCTTCATATTGTGATTATACTTTTTCAGTTGCCTAATTATATAAAAAATGTAACAATATTATCTACACTAACATCAGTCTAATTACTCAAATAAGTTTATTTATTTTTAACAAATATATTTCTTTTTCAAATAAAAATTAAAATATCCATTAAAAAGAGAATTGGATAATATCAAAACTTAATTTTAGGTTTAATACTATTTTGAAGATATGAATTCTTATATGAAATATAGTTTTACTTACGTATATATTTATAGATATATAAAGTCTAGATGTTAGGATTTTTAACTACTTTTTAATTCTATATACAACTGGTACTATCCAGTTTAATTATTATTTCATCCGTATGTTATTTTGCTATTAATTGTCATATTTATTTTTCTTTATTATTAGAAACAGATGAAACGGCCTAAAACAACGGTTGAAACATCAAATTTAATACCTCTAAAATTCCCGGTATTATGGCCAATATGGTTATGAAAACAATGCTGCAAACAAGTATGTTCTTCATTTCAAATTTGGAGAATCCCAATCAATTCACTTTTCATAAAAATAGCCAACTATGGTGACATGTTAAACGTAAAAGGGCATGCAGCTGTATGCATGACTGTCATGTGGGGGAACATTATTAATTACCGCGCGTCGATACTTTTTGTCGGTCAACCTTATCATTCAGTACTTTACCACCAAAATGTATGAAGTTCATATCGAGTTTAGTTTGATTGACTTAACAAATCTACAAGAACAAATCTAGACATCAAATTAAATATACAATGCAAACCTATCCTCAATTAATATGTTAGCCTACATATTGTGATTATATTTTTTCAGTTACCTAATTATATAAAAAAATGTAACAATATTATCTACACTAACATTAGTCTAATTACTCAAATAAGTTTATTTATTTTTAACAAATATATTCCTTTTTCAATTAAAAATTAAAATATCCATAGAAAAGAGAATTGGATAATATCAAAACTTAATTTTAGGTTTAATACTATTTTGAAGATATGAATTCTTATATGAAATATAGTTTTACTTACGTATATATTTATAGATATATAAAGTCTAGATGTTAGGATTTTTAACTACTTTTTAATTCTATATACAACTAGTACTATCCGGTTTAATTATTATTTCATTCGTATGTTATTTTGCTATTAATTGTTATATATATTTTTCTTTATTATTAGAAACGGATGAAACGGCCTAAAACAACGGTTGAAACATCAAATTTAATACCTCTAAAATTCCCGGTATTGTGGCCAATATGGTTCCGAAAACATTGCTTGCAAACAAGTATGTTCTTCATTTCAAATTTGGAGAATCCCAATCTATTCACTTTTCATAAAAATAGCCAACTACGGTGACATGTTAAACGTAAAAGGGCATGCAGCTGTATGCATGACTGTCATGTGGGGGAACATTATTAATTACCGCGCGTCGATACTTTTTGTCGGCCAACCTTATCATTATGTACTTTACCCCCAAAATATGTAAAGTGCATATCAGTTTAGTTCGATTGACTTAACAAAGTTACAACAACAAATCTAGACATCAAATTAAATATACAATGCGAACATATCCTCAATTAATATGTTAGCCTTCATATTGTGATTATACTTTTTCAGTTGCCTAATTATATAAAAAATGTAACAATATGATCTACACTAACATCAGTCTAATTACTCAAATAAGTTTATTTATTTTTAACAAATATATTTCTTTTTCAATTAAAAATTAAAATATCCATTAAAAAGAGAATTGGATAATATCAAAACTTAATTTTAGGTTTAATACTATTTTGAAGATATGAATTCTTATATGAAATATAGTTTTACTTACGTATATATTTATAGATATATAAAGTCTAGATGTTAGGATTTTTAACTACTTTTTAATTCTATATACAACTAGTACTATCCGGTTTAATTATTATTTCATCCGTATGTTATTTTGCTATTAATTGTCATATTTATTTTTCTTTATTATTAGAAACGGATGAAACGGCCTAAAACAACGGTTGAAACATCAAATTTAATACCTCTAAAATTCCCGGTATTAGGCCAAGGTTAGAAAACAAACAAGAGTTCTTCATTCAAATGGAGAATCCCAATCATCACTTTTCAAAAATAGCCAACAGGTGACAGTTAAACGTAAAAGGGCACATGAGAGTCATGTGGGGAAATTATTAATACCGCGTCGATACTTTTGTCGGTCAACCTTATCATTAGACTTTACCACCAAAATATATAATTCAATCATTTTAGTTTGATTGACTTAACAAATCTACAAGAACAAATCTAGACATCAAATTAAATAACAATGCAAACCTATCCTCAATTAATATGTTAGCCTCATATTGTGATTATATTTTTCAGTTACCTAATTATATAAAAAAATGTAACAATATATCTACACTAACATTGTCTAATTACTCAAATAAGTTTATTTATTTTTAACAAATAATTCCTTTTTCAATTAAAAATTAAAATATCCATAAAAAGAGAATTGGATAATATCAAAACTTAATTTTAGGTTTAATACTATTTTGAAGATATGAATTCTTATATGAAATATAGTTTTACTTACGTATATATTTATAGATATATAAAGTCTAGATGTTAGGATTTTTAACTACTTTTTAATTCTATATACAACTAGTACTATCCGGTTTAATTATTATTTCATTCGTATGTTATTTTGCTATTAATTGTCATATATATTTTTCTTTATTATTAGAAACGAGATGAAACGGCCTAAAACAACGGTTGAAACATCAAATTTAATACCTCTAAAATTCCCGGTATTATGGCCAATATGGTTATGAAAACAATGCTGCAAACAAGTATGTTCTTCATTTCAAATTTGGAGAATCCCAATCAATTCACTTTTCATAAAAATAGCCAACTATGGTGACATGTTAAACGTAAAAGGGCATGCGTGCTTGTATGCATGATCGTCATGTGGGGGAACATTATTAATTACCGCGCGTCGATACTTTTTGTCGGTCAACCTTATCATTCGTACTTTACCACCAAAATATATGAAATTCATATCGGTTTAGTTTGATTGACTTAACAAATCTACAAGAACAAATCTAGACATCAAATTAAATATACAATGCAAACCTATCCTCAATTAATATGTTAGCCTACATATTGTGATTATATTTTTTCAGTTACCTAATTATATAAAAAAATGTAACAATATTATCTACACTAACATTAGTCTAATTACTCAAATAAGTTTATTTATTTTTAACAAATATATTCCTTTTTCAATTAAAAATTAAAATATCCATAGAAAAGAGAATTGGATAATATCAAAACTTAATTTTAGGTTTAATACTATTTTGAAGATATGAATTCTTATATGAAATATAGTTTTACTTACGTATATATTTATAGATATATAAAGTCTAGATGTTAGGATTTTTAACTACTTTTTAATTCTATATACAACTGGTACTATCCAGTTTAATTATTATTTCATCCGTATGTTATTTTGCTATTAATTGTCATATATATTTTTCTTTATTATTAGAAACAGATGAAACGGCCTAAAACAACGGTTGAAACATCAAATTTAATACCTCTAAAATTCCCGGTATTATGGCCAATATGGTTATGAAAACAATGCTGCAAACAAGTATGTTCTTCATTTCAAATTTGGAGAATCCCAATCAATTCACTTTTCATAAAAATAGCCAACTATGGTGACATGTTAAACGTAAAAGGGCATGCGAGTATTGTATGCATGACTGTCATGTGGGGGAACATTATTAATTACCGCGCGTCGATACTTTTTGTCGGTCAACCTTATCATTCAGTACTTTATCACCAAAATATATGAAGTTCATATCAGTTTAGTTTGATTGACTTAACAAATCTACAAGAACAAATCTAGACATCAAATTAAATATACAATGCAAACCTATCCTCAATTAATATGTTAGCCTACATATTGTGATTATATTTTTTCAGTTACCTAATTATATAAAAAAATGTAACAATATTATCTACACTAACATTAGTCTAATTACTCGAATAAGTTTATTTATTTTTAACAAATATATTCCTTTTTCAATTAAAAATTAAAATATCCATAGAAAAGAGAATTGGATAATATCAAAACTTAATTTTAGGTTTAATACTATTTTGAAGATATGAATTCTTATATGAAATATAGTTTTACTTACGTATATATTTATAGATATATAAAGTCTAGATGTTAGGATTTTTAACTACTTTTTAATTCTATATACAACTAGTACTATCCGGTTTAATTATTATTTCATTCGTATGTTATTTTGCTATTAATTGTCATATATATTTTTCTTTATTATTAGAAACGGATGAAACGGCCTAAAACAACGGTTGAAACATCAAATTTAATACCTCTAAAATTCCCGGTATTGTGGCCAATATGGTTCCGAAAACATTGCTTCAAACAAGTATGTTCTTCATTTCAAATTTGGAGAATCCCAATCTATTCACTTTTCATAAAAATAGCCAACTACGGTGACATGTTAAACGTAAAAGGGCATGCGGTTGTATGCATGATTTGTCATGTGGGGGAACATTATTAATTACCGCGCGTCGATACTTTTTGTCGGCCAACCTTATCATTATGTACTTTACCCCCAAAATATGTAAAGTGCATATCGGTTTAGTTCGATTGACTTAACAAAGTTACAACAACAAATCTAGACATCAAATTAAATATACAATGCGAACCTATCCTCAATTAATATGTTAGCCTTCATATTGTTATTATACTTTTTCAGTTGCCTAATTATATAAAAAATGTAACAATATTATCTACACTAACATCAGTCTAATTACTCAAATAAGTTTATTTATTTTTAACAAATATATTTCTTTTTCAATTAAAAATTAAAATATCCATTAAAAAGAGAATTGGATATTGTCAAAACTTAATTTTAGGTTTTATACTATTTTGAAGATATGAATTCTTATATGAAATATAGTTTTACTTACGTATAAAATTATAGATATATGAAGTCTAGATGTTAGGATTTTTAACTACTTTTTAATTCTATATACAACTAGTACTATCCGGTTTTATTATTATTTCATTCGTATGTTATTTTGCTATTTATTGTCATATATATTTTCTTTGATATTAGAAACAGTCGAAACGGCCTAAAACCATGATTGAAGCATCAAATTTAATAAGACTAAAATTCCCGGTATTGTGGCCAATATAGTTCTGAAAATATTGCTTTAAACAGGTATGTACTTCATTTCAAAAGTGAACAATCCCAAATTATTCACTTTTCGTAAATATAGCCAACTACGGTAACACGTTAACCGTAAAAGAGCATGATGCTGCATACATGACTGTTATGTGGGGGAATATTATTAATTACTATGCGTCTTTACTTTTTGTCGGCCAACCTTATCATTATGTACTTTACCACCAAAATATGTAAAGTGCATATAATTTTCGTTCGATTGACTTAACAAAGCTACAAGAACAAATCTAGACATCAAATTAAATATAGAATGCGAACCTATCCTCAATTAATATGTTAGCCTTCATATTGTGATTATATTTTTTCAGTTACCTAATTACATAAAAAAATGTAACAATATTATCTACACTAACATCAGTCTAATTACTCAAATAAGTTTATTTATTTTTAACAAATATATTCTTTTTTAAATTAAAAATTAAAATATCCATAAAAAAAAAAGAAAATTGCATTATATCAAAACTTAATTTTAGGTTTTATACTATTTTGAAAATATGAATTCTTATATGAAATATAGTTTTACTTACGTATAAAATTATAGATATATGAAGTCTAGATGTTAGGATTTTTAACTACTTTTTAATTCTATATACAACTAGTACTATCCGGTTTAATTATTATTTCATTCGTATGTTATTTTGCTATTAATTGTTATATATGTTTTTCATTATTATTAGAAACAGGTTGAAACGGCCTAAAACCACGGTTGAAGCATCAAATTTAATAAGATTAAAATTCCCGGTATTTTGGCCGATATGGTTCTGAAAACATTGTTGCAAACAGGTATGTACTTTATTTCGAAAGTGAAGAATCCCAAATTGTTCACTTTTCATAAATATAGCCAAATACGGTGACACGTTAACCATAAAAGAGCATGCTGCTGTATGCATGATTGTCATGTGGGGAATATTTTTAATTACCGCGCTTCGATACTTTATGTCGGCCAACCTTATCATTATGTACTTTACCACCAAAGTATGTAAAGTGCATATCATTTTCGTTCGATTGACTTAACAAAGCAACAAGAACAAATCTAGACATCAAATTAAATATAGAATGCAAACCTATCCTCAATTAATATGTTAGAATTCATATTGTGATTATATTTTTTCAGTTGCCTAGTTATATAAAAAAATGTAACAATATTATCTACACTAACATTAGTCTAATTACTCAAATAAGTTAATTTATTTTTAACAAATATATTCTTTTTTAAATTAAAAAGGATTGGAAAATATCCATAAAAAAAAGAGAATTGCATTATATCAAAACTTAATTTTAGGTTTTATACTATTTTGAAGATATGAATTCTTATATGAAATATAGTTTTACTTACGTATATATTTATAGATATATAAAGTCTAGATGTTAGGATTTTTAACTACTTTTTAATTCTATATACAACTAGTACTATCCGGTTTAATTATTATTTCATTCGTATGTTATTTTGCTATTAATTGTCTTATATATTTTTCTTTATTATTAGAAATAGTTGAAACGGCCTAAAACCACGGTTGAAGCTTCAAATTTAATAAGACTAAAATTCCCGGTATTGTGTCCAATATAGTTCTGAAAATATTGTTGCAAACAGGTATGTATTTCATTTCAAAAGTGAAGAATCCCAAATTATTCACTTTTCATAAATATAGCCAACTACGGTGACACGTTAAACATAAAAGAGCATGCAGCTGTATGCATGACTGTCATGTGGGGGAATATTTTTAATTACCGCGCGTCGATACTTTATGTCGGCCAACCTTATCATTATGTACTTTACCACCAAAATATGTAAAGTGCATATCAGTTTAGTTCGATTGACTTAACAAAGTTACAAGAACAAATCTAGACATCAAATTAAATATACAATGCGAACCTATCCTCAATTAATATGTTAGCCTTCATATTGTGATTATATTTTTTCAGTTACCTAATTATATAAAAAAATGTAACAATATTATTTACACTAACATCAGTCTAATTACTCAAATAAGTTTATTTATTTTTAACAAATATATTCTTTTTTCAATTAAAAATTAAAATATCCATAAAAAAGAGAATTGCATTATATCAAAACTTAATTTTAGGTTTTATACTATTTTGAAGATATGAATTCTTATATGAAATATAGTTTTACTTACGTATATAATTATAGATATATGAAGTCTAGATGTTAGGATTTTTAACTACTTTTTAATTCTATATACAACTAGTACTATCCGGTTTAATTATTATTTCATTCGTATGTTATTTTGCTATTAATTGTCATATATATTTTTCATTATTATTAGAAACAGTTGAAACGGCCTAAAACCACGGTTGAAGCATCAAATTTAATAAGATTAAAATTCCCGGTATTGTGGCCAATATAGTTACGAAAACATTGTTGCAAACGGTATGTATTTCATTTCAAAAGTGAAGAATCCCAAATTATTCACTTTTCATAAATATAGCCAACTACGGTGACACGTTAAACGTAAAAGAGCATGCTTCGTTGTATGCATGAGCTGTCATGTGGGGGAATATTTTTAATTACCGCGCGTCGATACTTTATGTCGGCCAACCTTATCATTATGTACTTTACCACCAAAATATGTAAAGTGCATATCAGTTTAGTTCGATTGACTTAACAAAGCTACAACAACAAATCTAGACATCAAATTAAATATACAATGCGAACCTATCCTCAATTAATATGTTAGCCTTCATATTGTGATTATATTTTTTCAGTTACCTAATTATATAAAAAAATGTAACAATATTATTTACACTAACATCGGTATAATTACTCATGTAAGTTTATTTGTTTTTAACAAATATATTCTTTTTTTCAATTAAAAATTAAAATATCCATAAAAAAGAGAATTGCATTATATAAAAACTTAATTTTAGGTTTTATACTATTTTGAAGATATGAATTCTTATATGAAATATAGTTTTACTTATGTATATAATTATAGATATATGAAGTGTAGATGTTAGGATTTTTAACTACTTTTTAATTCTATATACAACTAGTACTATCCGGTTTAATTATTATTTCATTCGTATGTTATTTTGCTATTAATTGTCATATATGTTTTTCATTATTATTAGAAACAGTTGAAACGGCCTAAAACCACGGTTGAAGAATCAAATTTAATATGATTAAAATTCCCGGTATTGTGGCCGATATGGTTACGAAAACATTGTTGCAAACAAGTATGTATTTCATTTCAAAAGTGAAGAATCCCAAATTATTCACTTTTCATAAATATAGCCAACTACGGTGACACGTTAACCGTAAAAGAGCATCTTGCTTTGTATGCATGATTCATGTGGGGGAATATTTTTAATTACCGCGCGTCGATACTTTATGTCGGCCAACCTTATCATTATGTACTTTACCACCAAAATATGTAAAGTGCATATCATTTTAGTTTGATTGACTTAACAAAGCTACAAGAACAAATCTAGACATCAAATTAAATATACAATGCAAACCTATCCTCAATTAATATGTTAGCCTTCATTTTGTGATTATACTTTTTCAGTTACATTATTATATAAAAAAATGTAACAATATTATTTACACTAACATCAGTCTAATTACTCAAATAAGTTTATTTATTTTTAACAAATATATTCTTTTTTTCAATTAAAAATTAAAATATCCATAAAAAAGAGAATTGCATTATATCAAAACTTAATTTTAGGTTTTATACTATTTTGAAGATATGAATTCTTATATGAAATATAGTTTTACTTACGTATATAATTATAGATATATGAAGTCTAGATGTTAGGATTTTTAACTACTTTTTAATTCTATATACAACTAGTACTATCCGGTTTAATTATTATTTCATTCATATGTTATTTTGCTATTAATTGTCATATATGTTTTTCATTATTATTAGAAACAGTTGAAACGGCCTAAAACCACGGTTGAAGCATCAAATTTAAAAAGATTAAAATTCCCGGTATTGTGGCCGATATGGTTACTGAAAACATTGTTGCAAACAAGTATGTACTTCATTTCAAAAGTGACGAATCCCAAATTATTCACTTTTCATAAATATAGCCAACTACGGTAACACGTTAACCGTAGAGAGCATGCTGTTGTATGCAAGACTGTCATGTGGGGGAATATTTTTAACTACCGCGCGTCGATACTTTATGTCGGCCAATCTTATCATTATATACTTTACCACCAAAATATGTAAAGTGCATATAATTTTCGTTTGATTTACTTAACAAAGCTACAAGAACAAATCTAGACATCAAATTAAGTATAGAATGCAAACCTATCCTCAATTAATATGTTAGCCTTCATATTGTGATTATATTTTTTCAGTTACCTAATTATATAAAAAAATGTAACAATAATATTTCCACTAACATCGGTCTAATTACTCAAATAACTTTATTTGTTTTTAACAAATATATTCTTTTTTCAATTAAAAATTAAAATATCCATAAAAAAGAGAATTGCATTATATCAAAACATAATTTTAGGTTTGATACTATTTTGAAGATATGAATTCTTATATGAAATATAGTTTTACTTACGTATATAATTATAGATATATGAAGTCTAGATGTTAGGATTTTTAACTACTTTTTAATTCTATATACAACTAGTACTATCCGGTTTAATTATTATTTCCTTCGTATGTTATTTTGCTATTAATTGTCATAAATGTTTTTTATTATTATTAGAAACGAGTTGAAACGGCCTAAAACCACGGTTGAAGCATCAAATTTAATAAGATTAAAATTCCCGGTATTGTGGCCGATATGGTTCGAAAACATTGTTGCAAACAGGTATGTACTTCATTTCAAAAGTGAAGAATCCCAAATTATTCACTTTTCATAAATATAGCCAACTACGGTGACACGTTAACCGTAAAAGAGCATCTTGTTGTATGCATGACTGTCATGTGGGGGAATATTTTTAATTACCGAGCGTCGATACTTTATGTCGGCCAACCTTATCATTCTGTACTTTACCACCAAAATATGTAAAGTGCATATCATTTTCGTTTGATTGACTTAACAAAGCTACAAGAACAAATCTAGACATCAAATTAAGTATAGAATGCAAACCTATCCTCAATTAATATGTTAGCCTTCATATTGTGATTATATTTTTTCAGTTACCTAATTATATAAAAAAATGTAACAATATTATTTACACTAACATCAGTCTAATTACTCAAATAAGTTTATTTATTTTTAACAAATATATTCTTTTTTCAATTAAAAATTAAAATATCCATAAAAAAGAGAATTGCATTATATCAAAACATAATTTTAGGTTTTATACTATTTTGAAGATATGAATTCTTATATTAAATATAGTTTTACTTACGTATATAATTATAAATATATGAAGTCTAGATGTAAGGATTTTTAATTACTTTTTAATTCTATATACAACTAGTACTATCCGGTTTAATTATTATTTCATTCGTATGTTATTTTGCTATTAATTGTCATATATGTTTTTCATTATTATTAGAAACGGTTGAAACGGCCTAAAACCACGGTTGAAGCATCAAATTTAATAAGATTAAAATTCCCGGTATTGTGGCCGATATGGTTCGAAAAACATTGTTGCAAACAAGTATGCACTTCATTTCAAAAGTGAAGAATCCCAAATTATTCACTTTTCATAAATATAGCCAACTACGGTGACACGTTAACCGTAAAAGAGCATGCTTGTTGTATGCATGATATTGTCATGTGGGGGAATATTTTTAATTACCGCGCGTCGATACTTTATGTCGGCCAAGCTTATCATTATATACTTTACCACCAAAATATGTAAAGTGCATATCATTTTAGTTTGATTGACTTAACAAAGCTACAAGAACAAATCTAGACATCAAATTAAGTATAGAATGCAAACCTATCCTCAATTAATATGTTAGCCTTCATATTGTGATTATATTTTTTCAGTTACCTAATTATATAAAAAAATGTAACAATATTATTTACACTAACATCAGTCTAATTACTCAAATAAGTTTATTTATTTTTAACAAATATATTCTTTTTTCAATTAAAAATTAAAATATCCATAAAAAAGAGAATTGCATTATATCAAAACATAATTTTAGGTTTTATACTATTTTGAAGATATGAATTCTTATATTAAATATAGTTTTACTTACGTATATAATTATAAATATATGAAGTCTAGATGTAAGGATTTTTAATTACTTTTTAATTCTATATACAACTAGTACTATCCGGTTTAATTATTATTTCATTCATATGTTATTTTGCTATTAATTCTCATATATGTTTTTCATTATTATTAAAAACAGTTGAAACGGCCTAAAACCACGGTTGAAGCATCAAATTTAATAAGATTAAAATTCCCGGTATTGTGGCCGATATGGTTCGAAAAACATTGTTGCAAACAAGTATGTACTTCATTTCAAAAGTGAAGAATCCCAAATTATTCACTTTTCATAAATATAGCCAACTACGGTAACACGTTAACCGTAAAAGAGCATCTTGTTGTATGCATGATCGTCATGTGGGGGAATATTTTTAACTACCGCGCGTCGATACTTTATGTCGGCCAATCTTATCATTATATACTTTACCACCAAAATATGTAAAGTGCATATCATTTTCGTTTGATTTACTTAACAAAGCTACAAGAACAAATCTAGACATCAAATTAAGTATAGAATGCAAACCTATCCTCAATTAATATGTTAGCCTTCATATTGTGATTATATTTTTTCAGTTACCTAATTATATAAAAAATTGTAACAATAATTTTTCCACTAACATCAGTCTAATTACTCAAATAAGTTTATTTGTTTTAACAAATATATTCTTTTTTCAATTAAAAATTAAAATATCCACAAAAAAGAGAATTGCATTATATCAAAACATAATTTTAGGTTTGATACTATTTTGAAGATATGAATTCTTATATGAAATATAGTTTTACTTACGTATATAATTATAGATATATGAAGTCTAGATGTTAGGATTTTTAACTACTTTTTAATTCTATATACAACTAGTACTATCCGGTTTAATTATTATTTCCTTCGTATGTTATTTTGCTAGTAATTGTCATATATGTTTTTCATTATTATTAGAAACAGTTGAAACGGCCTAAAACCACGGTTGAAGCATCAAATTTAATAAGATTAAAATTCCCGGTATTGTGGCCGATATGGTTCAGAAAACATTGTTGCAAACAAGTATGTACTTCATTTCAAAAGTGAAGAATCCCAAATTATTCACTTTTCATAAATATAGCCAACTACGGTAACACGTTAACCGTAAAAGAGCATGCTGTTGTATGCAAGACCGACATCATGTGGGGGAATATTTTTAATTACCGCGCGTCGATACTTTATGTCGGCCAATCTTATCATTATATACTTTACCACCAAAATATGTAAAGTGCATATCATTTTCGTTTGATTGACTTAACAAAGCTACAAGAACAAATCTAGACATCAAATTAAGTATAGAATGCAAACCTATCCTCAATTAATATGTTAGCCTTCATATTGTGATTATATTTTTTCAGTTACCTAATTATATAAAAAATTGTAACAATAATTTTTCCACTAACATCAGTCTAATTACTCAAATAAGTTTATTTGTTTTAACAAATATATTCTTTTTTCAATTAAAAATTAAAATATCCATAAAAAAGAGAATTGCATTATATCAAAACATAATTTTAGGTTTTATACTATTTTGAAGATATGAATTCTTATATGAAATATAGTTTTACTTACGTATATAATTATAGATATATGAAGTCTACATGTTAGGATTTTTAACTACTTTTTAATTTTATATACAAGTAGTACTATCCGGTTTAATTATTATTTCTTTCGTATGTTATTTTGCTATTAATTGTCATTATGTTTTTCATTATTATTAGAAACAGTTGAAACGGCCTAAAACCACGGTTGAAGCATCAAATTTAATAAGATTAAAATTCCCGGTATTGTGGCCGATATGGTTCTGAAAACATTGTTGCAAACAAGTATGCACTTCATTTCAAAAGTGAAGAATCCCAAATTATTCACTTTTCATAAATATAGCCAACTACGGTAACACGTTAACCGTAAAAGAGCATGCTTGTTGTATGCATGATCGTCATGTGGGGGAATATTTTTAATTACCGCGCGTCGATACTTTATGTCGGCCAAGCTTATCTTTATATACTTTACCACCAAAATATGTAAAGTGCATATCATTTTCGTTTGATTGACTTAACAAAGCTACAAGAACAAATCTAGACATCAAATTAAGTATAGAATGCAAACCTATCCTCAATTAATATGTTAGCCTTCATATTGTGATTATATTTTTTCAGTTACCTAATTATATAAAAAATGTAACAATAATTATTTCCACTAACATCGATCTAATTACTCAAATAAGTTTATTTGTTTTTAACAAATATATTCTTTTTTCAATTAAAAATTAAAATATCCATAAAAAAGAGAATTGCATTATATCAAAACATAATTTTAGGTTTTATACTATTTTGAAGATATGAATTCTTATATGAAATATAGTTTTACTTACGTATATAATTATAGATATATGAAGTCTAGATGTTAGGATTTTTAACTACTTTTTAATTCTATATACAACTAGTACTATCCGGTTTAATTATTATTTCATTCGTATGTTATTTTGCTATTAATTGTCATATATGTTTTTCATTATTATTAGAAACGGTTGAAACGGCCTAAAACCACGGTTGAAGCATCAAATTTAATAAGATTAAAATTCCCGTATTGTGGCCGATATGGTTCGAAAACATTGTTGCAAACAGGTATGCACTTCATTTCAAAAGTGAAGAATCCCAAATTATTCACTTTTCATAAATATAGCCAACTACGGTAACACGTTAACCGTAAAAGAGCATCTTGTTGTATGCATGATTGTCATGTGGGGGAATATTTTTAATTACCGCGCGTCGATACTTTATGTCGGCCAATCTTATCATTATATACTTTACCACCAAAATATGTAAAGTGCATATCATTTTCGTTTGATTGACTTAACAAAGCTACAAGAACAAATCTAGACATCAAATTAAGTATAGAATGCAAACCTATCCTCAATTAATATGTTAGCCTTCATATTGTGATTATATTTTTTCGAGTTACCTAATTATATAAAAAAATGTAACAATAATTATTTACACTAACATCAGTCTAATTACTCAAATAAGTTTATTTATTTTTAACAAATATATTCTTTTTTCAATTAAAAATTAAAATATCCATAAAAAAGAGAATTGCATTATATCAAAACATAATTTTAGGTTTTATACTATTTTGAAGATATGAATTCTTATATGAAATATAGTTTTACTTACGTATATAATTATAAATATATGAAGTCTAGATGTAAGGATTTTTAACTACTTTTTCATTCTATATACAACTAGTACTATCCGGTTTAATTATTATTTCATTCGTATGTTATTTTGCTATTAATTGTCATATATGTTTTTCATTATTATTAGAAACAGTTGAAACGGCCTAAAACCACGGTTGAAGCATCAAATTTAATAAGATTAAAATTCCCGGTATTGTGGCCGATATGGTTATGAAAAATTGTTGCAAACAAGTATGTACTTCATTTCAAAAGTGAAGAATCCCAAATTATTCACTTTTCATAAACATAGCCAACTACGGTGACACGTTAATCGTAAAAGAGCATGCTGTTGTATGCATGACTGTCATGTGGGGGAATATTTTTAATTACCATGCGTCGATACTTTATGTCGGCCAACCTTATCATTCTGTACTGTACCACCAAAATATGTAAAGTGCATATCAGTTTAGTTCGATTGACTTATCAAAGCTACAACAACAAATCTAGACATCAAATTAAATATACAATGCGAACCTATCCTCAATTAATATGTTAGCCTTCATATTGTGATTATATTTTTTCAGTTACCTAATTATATAAAAAATTGTAACAATAATTTTTCCACTAACATCGATCTAATTACTCAAATAAGTTTATTTGTTTTAACAAATATATTCTTTTTTCAATTAAAAATTAAAATATCCATAAAAAAGAGAATTGCATTATATCAAAACATAATTTTAGGTTTTATACTATTTTGAAGATATGAATTCTTATATGAAATATAGTTTTACTTACGTATATAATTATAGATATATGAAGTCTAGATGTTAGGATTTTTAACTACTTTTTAATTCTATATACAAATAGTACTATCCGGTTTAATTATTATTTCATTCTTATGTTATTTTGCTATTAATTGTCATATATGTTTTTCATTATTATTAGAAACGATTGAAACGGCCTAAAACCACGGTTGAAGCATCAAATTTAATAAGATAAAAATTCCCGGTATTGTGGCCGATATGGTTCCGAAAACATTGTTGCAAACGGTATGCACTTCATTTCAAAAGTGAAGAATCCCAAATTATTCACTTTTCATAAATATAGCCAACTACGGTAACACGTTAACAGTAAAAGAGCATCTTTGTTGTATGCATGACTCATGTGGGGGAATATTTTTAACTACCGCGCGTCGATACTTTATGTCGGCCAATCTTATCATTATATACTTTACCACCAAAATATGTAAAGTGCATATCATTTTCGTTTGATTTACTTAACAAAGCTACAAGAACAAATCTAGACATCAAATTAAGTATAGAATGCAAACCTATCCTCAATTAATATGTTAGCCTTCATATTGTGATTATATTTTTTTCGAGTTACCTAATTATATAAAAAAATGAAACAATAATAATATTTCCACTAACATCAGTCTAATTACTCAAATAAGTTTATTTATTTTAACAAATATATTCTTTTTTCAATTAAAAATTAAAATATCCATAAAAAAGAGAATTGCATTATATCAAAACATAATTTTAGGTTTTATACTATTTTGAAGATATGAATTCTTATATGAAATATAGTTTTACTTACGTATATAATTATAAATATATGAAGTCTAGATATAAGGATTTTTAACTACTTTTTAATTCTATATACAACTAGTACTATCCGGTTTAATTATTATTTCATTCGTATGTTATTTTGCTATTAATTGTCATATATGTTTTTCATTATTATTAGAAACGGTTGAAACGGCCTAAAACCACGGTTGAAGCATCAAATTTAATAAGATTAAAATTCCCGGTATTGTGGCCGATATGGTTCGAAAAACATTGTTGCAAACAAGTATGTACTTCATTTCAAAAGTGAAGAATCCCAAATTATTCACTTTTCATAAATATAGCCAACTACGGTGACACGTTAACCGTAAAAGAGCATCTTTGTTGTATGCATGATCTGTCATGTGGGGGAATATTTTTAATTACCACGCGTCGATACTTTATGTCGGCCAACCTTATCATTATATACTTTACCACAAAAATATGTAAAGTGCATATCAGTTTAGTTCGATTGACTTAACAAAGCTACAACAACAAATCTAGACATCAAATTAAATATACAATGCGAACCTATCCTCAATTAATATGTTAGCCTTCATATTGTGATTATATTTTTTCAGTTACCTAATTATATAAAAAATTGTAACAATAATTTTTCCACTAACATCAGTCTAATTACTCAAATAAGTTTATTTGTTTTAACAAATATATTCTTTTTTCAATTAAAAATTAAAATATCCATAAAAAAGAGAATTGCATTATATCAAAACATAATTTTAGGTTTTATACTATTTTGAAGATATGAATTCTTATATGAAATATAGTTTTACTTACGTATATAATTATAGATATATGAAGTCTAGATGTTAGGATTTTTAACTACTTTTTAATTCTATATACAACTAGTACTATCCGGTTTAATTATTATTTCATTCGTATGTTATTTTGCTATTAATTGTCATATATGTTTTTCATTATTATTAGAAACGGTTGAAACGGCCTAAAACCACGGTTGAAGCATCAAATTTAATAAGATTAAAATTCCCGGTATTGTGGCCGATATGGTTCGAAAACATTGTTGCAAACAAGTATGTACTTCATTTCAAAAGTGAAGAATCCCAAATTATTCACTTTTCATAAATATAGCCAACTACGGTAACACGTTAACCGTAAAAGAGCATCTTGTTGTATGCATGATTTGTCATGTGGGGGAATATTTTTAATTACCGCGCGTCGATACTTTATGTCGGCCAAGCTTATCATTATATACTTTACCACCAAAATATGTAAAGTGCATATCATTTTCGTTTGATTGACTTAACAAAGCTACAAGAACAAATCTAGACATCAAATTAAGTATAGAATGCAAACCTATCCTCAATTAATATGTTAGCCTTCATATTGTGATTATATTTTTTCAGTTACCTAATTATATAAAAAATTGTAACAATAATTATTTCCACTAACATCAGAGCTAATTACTCAAATAAGTTTATTTGTTTTTAACAAATATATTCTTTTTTCAATTAAAAATTAAAATATCCATAAAAAAGAGAATTGCATTATATCAAAACATAATTTTAGGTTTTATACTATTTTGAAGATATGAATTCTTATATGAAATATAGTTTTACTTACGTATATAATTATAGATATATGAAGTCTACATGTTAGGATTTTTAACTACTTTTTAATTTTATATACAAGTAGTACTATCCGGTTTAATTATTATTTCTTTCGTATGTTATTTTGCTATTAATTGTCATTATGTTTTTCATTATTATTAGAAACAGTTGAAACGGCCTAAAACCACGGTTGAAGCATCAAATTTAATAAGATTAAAATTCCCGGTATTGTGGCCGATATGGTTCGAAAACATTGTTGCAAACAAGTATGCACTTCATTTCAAAAGTGAAGAATCCCAAATTATTCACTTTTCATAAATATAGCCAACTACGGTAACACGTTAACCGTAAAAGAGCATGCTGTTGTATGCATGACTGTCATGTGGGGGAATATTTTTAATTACCGCGCGTCGATACTTTATGTCGGCCAAGCTTATCTTTATATACTTTACCACCAAAATATGTAAAGTGCATATCATTTTCGTTTGATTGACTTAACAAAGCTACAAGAACAAATCTAGACATCAAATTAAGTATAGAATGCAAACCTATCCTCAATTAATATGTTAGCCTTCATATTGTGATTATATTTTTTCAGTTACCTAATTATATAAAAAAATGTAACAATATTATTTACACTAACATCAGTCTAATTACTCAAATAAGTTTATTTATTTTTAACAAATATATTGTTTTTTCAATTAAAAATTAAAATATCCATAAAAAAGAGAATTGCATTATATCAAAACGTAATTTTAGGTTTTATACTATTTTGAAGATATGAATTCTTATATGAAATATAGTTTTACTTACGTATATAATTATAAATATATGAAGTCTAGATGTAAGGATTTTTAACTACTTTTTAATTCTATATACAACTAGTATTATTCGGTTTAATTATTATTTCATTCGTATGTTATTTTGCTATTAGTTGTCATATATGTTTTTCATTATTATTAGAAACGGTTGAAACGGCCTAAAACCACGGTTGAAGCATCAAATTTAATAAGATTAAAATTCCCGGTATTGTGGCCGATATGGTTCCGAAAAATTGTTGCAAACAAGTATGTACTTCATTTCAAAAGTGAAGAATCCCAAATTATTCACTTTTCATAAACATAGCCAACTACGGTGACACGTTAACCGTAAAAGAGCATGCTTTGTTGTATGCATGACTTGTCATGTGGGGGAATATTTTTAATTACCGTGCGTCGATACTTTATGTCGGCCAACCTTATCATTCTGTACTGTACCACCAAAATATGTAAAGTGCATATCCGTTTAGTTCGATTGACTTATCAAAGCTACAACAACAAATCTAGACATCAAATTAAATATACAATGCGAACCTATCCTCAATTAATATGTTAGCCTTCATATTGTGATTATATTTTTTCAGTTACCTAATTATATAAAAAATTGTAACAATAATTTTTCCACTAACATCAGTCTAATTACTCAAATAAGTTTATTTGTTTTAACAAATATATTCTTTTTTCAATTAAAAATTAAAATATCCATAAAAAAGAGAATTGCATTATATCAAAACATAATTTTAGGTTTTATACTATTTTGAAGATATGAATTCTTATATGAAATATAGTTTTACTTACGTATATAATTATAGATATATGAAGTCTAGATGTTAGGATTTTTAACTACTTTTTAATTCTATATACAACTAGTACTATCCGGTTTAATTATTATTTCATTCGTATGTTATTTTGCTATTAATTGTCATATATGTTTTTCATTATTATTAGAAACGGTTGAAACGGCCTAAAACCACGGTTGAAGCATCAAATTTAATAAGATAAAAATTCCCGTATTGTGGCGGATATGGTTCGAAAACATTGTTGCAAACAGTATGCACTTCATTTCAAAAGTGAAGAATCCCAAATTATTCACTTTTCATAAATATAGCCAACTACGGTAACACGTTAACCGTAAAAGAGCATCTTGTTGTATGCATGATTTACATGTGGGGGAATATTTTTAATTACCGCGCGTCGATACTTTATGTCGGCCAATCTTATCATTATATACTTTACCACCAAAATATGTAAAGTGCATATCATTTTGGTTTGATTTACTTAACAAAGCTACAAGAACATATCTAGACATCAAATTAAGTATAGAATGCAAACCTATCCTCAATTAATATGTTAGCCTTCATATTGTGATTATATTTTTTCAGTTACCTAATTATATAAAAAAATGAAACAACAATAATATTTCCACTAACATCGGTCTAATTACTCAAATAAGTTTATTTATTTTAACAAATATATTCTTTTTTCAATTAAAAATTAAAATATCCATAAAAAAGAGAATTGCATTATATCAAAACATAATTTTAGGTTTTATACTATTTTGAAGATATGAATTCTTATATGAAATATAGTTTTACTTACGTATATAATTATAGATATATGAAGTCTAGATGTTAGGATTTTTAACTACTTTTTAATTCTATATACAACTAGTACTATCCGGTTTAATTATTATTTCATTCGTATGTTATTTTGCTATTAATTGTCATATATGTTTTTCATTATTATTAGAAACAGTTGAAACGGCCTAAAACCACGGTTGAAGCATCAAATTTAATAAGATAAAAATTCCCGGTACTGTGGCAGATATGGTTACGAAAACATTGTTGCAAACAAGTATGAACTTCATTTCAAAAGTGAAGAATCCCAAATTATTCACTTTTCATAAATATAGCCAACTACGGTAACACGTTAACCGTAAAAGAGCATCTTGTTGTATGCATGACTTGTCATGTGGGGGAATATTTTTAATTACCGCGCGTCGATACTTTATGTCGGCCAATCTTATCATTATATACTTTACCACCAAAATATGTAAAGTGCATATCATTTTGGTTTGATTTACTTAACAAAGCTACAAGAACAAATCTAGACATCAAATTAAGTATAGAATGCAAACCTATCCTCAATTAATATGTTAGCCTTCATATTGTGATTATATTTTTTCAGTTACCTAATTATATAAAAAAATGAAACAACAATAATATTTCCACTAACATCAGTCTAATTACTCAAATAAGTTTATTTGTTTTAACAAATATATTCTTTTTTCAATTAAAAATTAAAATATCCATAAAAAAGAGAATTGCATTATATCAAAACATAATTTTAGGTTTTATACTATTTTGAAGATATGAATTCTTATATGAAATATAGTTTTACTTACGTATATAATTATAGATATATGAAGTCTAGATGTTAGGATTTTTAACTACTTTTTAATTCTATATACAACTAGTACTATCCGGTTTAATTATTATTTCATTCGTATGTTATTTTGCTATTAATTGTCATATATGTTTTTCATTATTATTAGAAACGGTTGAAACGGCCTAAAACCACGGTTGAAGCATCAAATTTAATAAGATAAAAATTCCCGGTATTGTGGCGGATATGGTTCGAAAACATTGTTGCAAACAAGTATGAACTTCATTTCAAAAGTGAAGAATCCCAAATTATTCACTTTTCATAAATATAGCCAACTACGGTAACACGTTAACCGTAAAAGAGCATCTTGTTGTATGCATGAGTGTCATGTGGGGGAATATTTTTAATTACCGCGCGTCGATACTTTATGTCGGCCAATCTTATCATTATATACTTTACCACCAAAATATGTAAAGTGCATATCATTTTGGTTTGATTTACTTAACAAAGCTACAAGAACAAATCTAGACATCAAATTAAGTATAGAATGCAAACCTATCCTCAATTAATATGTTAGCCTTCATATTGTGATTATATTTTTTCAGTTACCTAATTATATAAAAAAATGAAACAACAATAATATTTCCACTAACATCAGTCTAATTACTCAAATAAGTTTATTTATTTTAACAAATATATTCTTTTTTCAATTAAAAATTAAAATATCCATAAAAAAGAGAATTGCATTATATCAAAACATAATTTTAGGTTTTATACTATTTTGAAGATATGAATTCTTATATGAAATATAGTTTTACTTACGTATATAATTATAGATATATGAAGTCTAGATGTTAGGATTTTTAACTACTTTTTAATTCTATATACAACTAGTACTATCCGGTTTAATTATTATTTCATTCGTATGTTATTTTGCTATTAATTGTCATATATGTTTTTCATTATTATTAGAAACGATTGAAACGGCCTAAAACCACGGTTGAAGCATCAAATTTAATAAGATAAAAATTCCCGGTACTGTGGCCGATATGGTTACGAAAACATTGTTGCAAACAAGTATGAACTTCATTTCAAAAGTGAAGAATCCCAAATTATTCACTTTTCATAAATATAGCCAACTACGGTAACACGTTAACCGTAAAAGAGCATGCTTCTTGTATGCATGATCTGTCATGTGGGGGAATATTTTTAATTACCGCGCGTCGATACTTTATGTCGGCCAATCTTATCATTATATACTTTACCACCAAAATATGTAAAGTGCATATCATTTTGGTTTGATTTACTTAACAAAGCTACAAGAACAAATCTAGACATCAAATTAAGTATAGAATGCAAACCTATCCTCAATTAATATGTTAGCCTTCATATTGTGATTATATTTTTTCAGTTACCTAATTATATAAAAAAATGAAACAACAATAATATTTCCACTAACATCGGTCTAATTACTCAAATAAGTTTATTTATTTTAACAAATATATTCTTTTTTCAATTAAAAATTAAAATATCCATAAAAAAGAGAATTGCATTATATCAAAACATAATTTTAGGTTTTATACTATTTTGAAGATATGAATTCTTATATGAAATATAGTTTTACTTACGTATATAATTATAGATATATGAAGTCTAGATGTTAGGATTTTTAACTACTTTTTAATTCTATATACAACTAGTACTATCCGGTTTAATTATTATTTCATTCGTATGTTATTTTGCTATTAATTGTCATATATGTTTTTCATTATTATTAGAAACGGTTGAAACGGCCTAAAACCACGGTTGAAGCATCAAATTTAATAAGATAAAAATTCCCGTATTGTGGCCGATATGGTTCCGAAAACATTGTTGCAAACAGTATGAACTTCATTTCAAAAGTGAAGAATCCCAAATTATTCACTTTTCATAAATATAGCCAACTACGGTAACACGTTAACCGTAAAAGAGCATCTTTGTTGTATGCATGACCGTCATGTGGGGGAATATTTTTAATTACCGCGCGTCGATACTTTATGTCGGCCAATCTTATCATTATATACTTTACCACCAAAATATGTAAAGTGCATATCATTTTGGTTTGATTTACTTAACAAAGCTACAAGAACAAATCTAGACATCAAATTAAGTATAGAATGCAAACCTATCCTCAATTAATATGTTAGCCTTCATATTGTGATTATATTTTTTCGGTTACCTAATTATATAAAAAAATGAAACAACAATAATATTTCCACTAACATCAGTCTAATTACTCAAATAAGTTTATTTGTTTTAACAAATATATTCTTTTTTCAATTAAAAATTAAAATATCCATAAAAAAGAGAATTGCATTATATCAAAACATAATTTTAGGTTTTATACTATTTTGAAGATATGAATTCTTATATGAAATATAGTTTTACTTACGTATATAATTATAGATATATGAAGTCTAGATGTTAGGATTTTTAACTACTTTTTAATTCTATATACAACTAGTACTATCCGGTTTAATTATTATTTCATTCGTATGTTATTTTGCTATTAATTGTCATATATGTTTTTCATTATTATTAGAAACGATTGAAACGGCCTAAAACCACGGTTGAAGCATCAAATTTAATAAGATAAAAATTCCCAGTACTGTGGCAGATATGGTTCTGAAAACATTGTTGCAAACAGGTATGCACTTCATTTCAAAAGTGAAGAATCCCAAATTATTCACTTTTCATAAATATAGCCAACTACGGTAACACGTTAACCGTAAAAGAGCATGCTGTTGTATGCATGACTGTCATGTGGGGGAATATTTTTAATTACCGCGCGTCGATACTTTATGTCGGCCAATCTTATCATTATATACTTTACCACCAAAATATGTAAAGTGCATATCATTTTGGTTTGATTTACTTAACAAAGCTACAAGAACAAATCTAGACATCAAATTAAGTATAGAATGCAAACCTATCCTCAATTAATATGTTAGCCTTCATATTGTGATTATATTTTTTCAGTTACCTAATTATATAAAAAAATGAAACAACAATAATATTTCCACTAACATCAGTCTAATTACTCAAATAAGTTTATTTATTTTAACAAATATATTCTTTTTTCAATTAAAAATTAAAATATCCATAAAAAAGAGAATTGCATTATATCAAAACATAATTTTAGGTTTTATACTATTTTGAAGATATGAATTCTTATATGAAATATAGTTTTACTTACGTATATAATTATAGATATATGAAGTCTAGATGTTAGGATTTTTAACTACTTTTTAATTCTATATACAACTAGTACTATCCGGTTTAATTATTATTTCATTCGTATGTTATTTTGCTATTAATTGTCATATATGTTTTTCATTATTATTAGAAACAGTTGAAACGGCCTAAAACCACGGTTGAAGCATCAAATTTAATAAGATAAAAATTCCCGGTACTGTGGCAGATATGGTTCTGAAAACATTGTTGCAAACAGGTATGAACTTCATTTCAAAAGTGAAGAATCCCAAATTATTCACTTTTCATAAATATAGCCAACTACGGTAACACGTTAACCGTAAAAGAGCATGCTGTTGTATGCATGACTGTCATGTGGGGGAATATTTTTAATTACCGCGCGTCGATACTTTATGTCGGCCAATCTTATCATTATATACTTTACCACCAAAATATGTAAAGTGCATATCATTTTGGTTTGATTTACTTAACAAAGCTACAAGAACAAATCTAGACATCAAATTAAGTATAGAATGCAAACCTATCCTCAATTAATATGTTAGCCTTCATATTGTGATTATATTTTTTCAGTTACCTAATTATATAAAAAAATGAAACAACAATAATATTTCCACTAACATCAGTCTAATTACTCAAATAAGTTTATTTGTTTTAACAAATATATTCTTTTTTCAATTAAAAATTAAAATATCCATAAAAAAGAGAATTGCATTATATCAAAACATAATTTTAGGTTTTATACTATTTTGAAGATATGAATTCTTATATGAAATATAGTTTTACTTACGTATATAATTATAGATATATGAAGTCTAGATGTTAGGATTTTTAACTACTTTTTAATTCTATATACAACTAGTACTATCCGGTTTAATTATTATTTCATTCGTATGTTATTTTGCTATTAATTGTCATATATGTTTTTCATTATTATTAGAAACGGTTGAAACGGCCTAAAACCACGGTTGAAGCATCAAATTTAATAAGATAAAAATTCCCGGTATTGTGGCCGATATGGTTCTCAAAACATTGTTGCAAACAAGTATGCACTTCATTTCAAAAGTGAAGAATCCCAAATTATTCACTTTTCATAAATATAGCCAACTACGGTAACACGTTAACCGTAAAAGAGCATGCTGTTGTATGCATGACTGTCATGTGGGGGAATATTTTTAATTACCGCGCGTCGATACTTTATGTCGGCCAATCTTATCATTATATACTTTACCACCAAAATATGTAAAGTGCATATCATTTTGGTTTGATTTACTTAACAAAGCTACAAGAACAAATCTAGACATCAAATTAAGTATAGAATGCAAACCTATCCTCAATTAATATGTTAGCCTTCATATTGTGATTATATTTTTTCAGTTACCTAATTATATAAAAAAATGAAACAACAATAATATTTCCACTAACATCGGTCTAATTACTCAAATAAGTTTATTTATTTTTAACAAATATATTCTTTTTTCAATTAAAAATTAAAATATCCATAAAAAAGAGAATTGCATTATATCAAAACATAATTTTAGGTTTTATACTATTTTGAAGATATGAATTCTTATATGAAATATAGTTTTACTTACGTATATAATTATAAATATATGAAGTCTAGATATTAGGATTTTTAACTACTTTTTAATTCTATATACAACTAGTACTATCCGGTTTAATTATTATTTCATTCGTATGTTATTTTGCTATTAATTGTCATATATGTTTTTCATTATTATTAGAAACAGTTGAAACGGCCTAAAACCACGGTTGAAGCATCAAATTTAATAAGATAAAAATTCCCGGTACTGTGGCAGATATGGTTCTGAAAACATTGTTGCAAACAAGTATGTACTTCATTTCAAAAGTGAAGAATCCCAAATTATTCACTTTTCATAAATATAGCCAACTACGGTAACACGTTAACCGTAAAAGAGCATCTTGTTGTATGCATGATTGTCATGTGGGGGAATATTTTTAATTACCACGCGTCGATACTTTATGTCGGCCAATCTTATCATTATATACTTTACCACCAAAATATGTAAAGTGCATATCATTTTAGTTTGATTGACTTAACAAAGCTACAAGAACAAATCTAGACATCAAATTAAATATACAATGCAAACCTATCCTCAATTAATATGTTAGCCTTCATATTGTGATTATATTTTTTCAGTTACCTAATTATATAAAAAAATGAAACAACAATAATTATTTCCACTAACATCAGTCTAATTACTCAAATAAGTTTATTTGTTTTAACAAATATATTCTTTTTTCAATTAAAAATTAAAATATCCATAAAAAAGAGAATTGCATTATATCAAAACATAATTTTAGGTTTTATACTATTTTGAAGATATGAATTCTTATATGAAATATAGTTTTACTTACGTATATAATTATAGATATATGAAGTCTAGATGTTAGGATTTTTAACTACTTTTTAATTCTATATACAACTAGTACTATCCGGTTTAATTATTATTTCATTCGTATGTTATTTTGCTATTAATTGTCATATATGTTTTTCATTATTATTAGAAACGATTGAAACGGCCTAAAACCACGGTTGAAGCATCAAATTTAATAAGATAAAAATTCCCGGTACTGTGGCCGATATGGTTCTGAAAACATTGTTGCAAACAGGTATGCACTTCATTTCAAAAGTGAAGAATCCCAAATTATTCACTTTTCATAAATATAGCCAACTACGGTAACACGTTAACCGTAAAAGAGCATCTTGTTGTATGCATGAGCCGTCATGTGGGGGAATATTTTTAATTACCGCGCGTCGATACTTATGTCGGCCAAGCTTATCATTATATACTTTACCACCAAAATATGTAAAGTGCATATCATTTTGGTTTGATTTACTTAACAAAGCTACAAGAACAAATCTAGACATCAAATTAAGTATAGAATGCAAACCTATCCTCAATTAATATGTTAGCCTTCATATTGTGATTATATTTTTTCAGTTACCTAATTATATAAAAAAATGAAACAACAATATTATTTACACTAACATCAATCTAATTACTCAAATAAGTTTATTTATTTTTAACAAATATATTCTTTTTTCAATTAAAAATTAAAATATCCATAAAAAAGAGAATTGCATTATATCAAAACATAATTTTAGGTTTTATACTATTTTGAAGATATGAATTCTTATATGAAATATAGTTTTACTTACGTATATAATTATAAATATATGAAGTCTAGATATAAGGATTTTTAACTACTTTTTCATTCTATATACAACTAGTACTATCCGGTTTAATTATTATTTCATTCGTATGTTATTTTGCTATTAATTGTCATATATGTTTTTCATTATTATTAGAAACAGTTGAAACGGCCTAAAACCACGGTTGAATCATCAAATTTAATAAGATTAAAATTCCCGGTATTGTGGCCGATATGGTTCTGAAAAATTGTTGCAAACAAGTATGTACTTCATTTCAAAAGTGAAGAATCCCAAATTATTCACTTTTCATAAACATAGCCAACTACGGTGACACGTTAATCGTAAAAGAGCATGCTGTTGTATGCATGACTGTCATGTGGGGGAATATTTTTAATTACCATGCGTCGATACTTTATGTCGGCCAACCTTATCATTCTGTACTGTACCACCAAAATATGTAAAGTGCATATCAGTTTAGTTCGATTGACTTATCAAAGCTACAACAACAAATCTAGACATCAAATTAAATATACAATGCGAACCTATCCTCAATTAATATGTTAGCCTTCATATTGTGATTATATTTTTTCAGTTACCTAATTATATAAAAAATTGTAACAATAATTTTTCCACTAACATCAGTCTAATTACTCAAATAAGTTTATTTGTTTTAACAAGTATATTCTTTTTTCAATTAAAAATTAAAATATCCATAAAAAAGAGAATTGCATTATATCAAAACATAATTTTAGGTTTTATACTATTTTGAAGATATGAATTCTTATATGAAATATAGTTTTACTTACGTATATAATTATAGATATATGAAGTCTAGATGTTAGGATTTTTAACTACTTTTTCATTCTATATACAAATAGTACTATCCGGTTTAATTATTATTTCATTCTTATGTTATTTTGCTATTAATTGTCATATATGTTTTTCATTATTATTAGAAACAGTTGAAACGGCCTAAAACCACGGTTGAAGCATCAAATTTAATAAGATAAAAATTCTCGGTACTGTGGCCGATATAGTTCTGAAAACATTGTTGCAAACAGGTATGCACTTCATTTCAAAAGTGAAGAATCCCAAATTATTCGCTTTTCATAAATATAGCCAACTACGGTAACACGTTAACCGTAAAAGAGCATCTTTGTTGTATGCATGATCGTCATGTGGGGGAATATTTTTAATTACCGCGCGTCGATACTTTATGTCGGCCAAGCTTATCATTATATACTTTACCACCAAAATATGTAAAGTGCATATCATTTTCGTTTGATTGACTTAACAAAGCTACAAGAACAAATCTAGACATCAAATTAAGTATAGAATGCAAACCTATCCTCAATTAATATGTTAGCCTTCATATTGTGATTATATTTTTTCGGTTACCTAATTATATAAAAAAAATGTAACAATATTATTTACACTAACATCAATCTAATTACTCAAATAAGTTTATTTATTTTTAACAAATATATTCTTTTTTCAATTAAAAATTAAAATATCCATAAAAAAGAGAATTGCATTATATCAAAACATAATTTTAGGTTTTATACTATTTTGAAGATATGAATTCTTATATGAAATATAGTTTTACTTACGTATATAATTATAAATATATGAAGTCTAGATATAAGGATTTTTAACTACTTTTTCATTCTATATACAACTAGTACTATCCGGTTTAATTATTATTTCATTCGTATGTTATTTTGCTATTAATTGTCATATATGTTTTTCATTATTATTAGAAACGAGTTGAAACGGCCTAAAACCACGGTTGAAGCATCAAATTTACTAAGATTAAAATTCCCGGTATTGTGGCCGATATGGTTCTGAAAAATTGTTGCAAACAAGTATGTACTTCATTTCAAAAGTGAAGAATCCCAAATTATTCACTTTTCATAAATATAGCCAACTACGGTGACACGTTAACCGTAAAAGAGCATCTTGTTGTATGCATGATCATCATGTGGGGGAATATTTTTAATTACCGCGCGTCGATACTTTATGTCGGCCAACCTTATCATTACATACTTTACCACCAAAATATGTAAAGTACATATCGGTTTAGTTCGATTGACTTAACAAAGCTACAATAACAAATCTAGACATCAAATTAAATATACAATGCGAACCTATCCTCAATTAATATGTTAGCCTTCATATTGTGATTATATTTTTTCCAGTTACGTAATTATATAAAAAAAATGTAACAATATTATTTACACTAACATCAGTCTAATTACTCAAATAAGTTTATTTGTTTTTAACAAATACATTCTTCTTTCAATTAAAAATTAAAATATCCATAAAAAAGAGAATTGCATTATATCAAAACATAATTTTAGGTTTTATACTATTTTGAAGATATGAATTCTTATATGAAATATAGTTTTACTTACGTATATAATTATAGATATATGAAGTCTGGATGTTAGGATTTTTAACTACTTTTTAATTCTATATACAACTAGTACTATCCGGTTTAATTATTATTTCATTCATATGTTATTTTGCTATTGATTGTCATATATGTTTTTCATTATTATTAGAAACAGTTGAAACGGCCTAAAACCACGGTTGAAGCATCAAATTTAATAAGATTAAAATTCCCGGTATTGTGGCCGATATGGTTCTGAAAAATTGTTGCAAACAAGTATGTACTTCATTTCAAAAGTGAAGAATCCCAAATTATTCACTTTTCATAAATATAGCCAACTACGGTGACACGTTAACCGTAAAAGAGCATGCTGTTGTATGCATGACTGTCATGTGGGGGAATATTTTTAATTACCGCGCGTCGATACTTTATGTCGGCCAACCTTATCATTCTGTACTGTACCACCAAAATATGTAAAGTGCATATCAGTTTAGTTCGATTGACTTAACAAAGCTACAACAACAAATCTAGACATCAAATTAAATATACAATGCGAACCTATCCTCAATTAATATGTTAGCCTTCATATTGTGATTATATTTTTTCAGTTACCTAATTATATAAAAAAATGTAACAATATTATTTACACTAACATCGAGTCTAATTACTCAAATAAGTTTATTTGTTTTTAACAAATACATTCTTCTTTCAATTAAAAATTAAAATATCCATAAAAAAGAGAATTGCATTATATCAAAACATAATTTTAGGTTTTATACTATTTTGAAGATATGAATTCTTATATGAAATATAGTTTTACTTACGTATATAATTATAAATATATGAAGTCTAGATGTAAGGATTTTTAACTACTTTTTCATTCTATATACAACTAGTACTATCCGGTTTAATTATTATTTCATTCGTATGTTATTTTGCTATTAATTGTCATATATGTTTTTCATTATTATTAGAAACGGTTGAAACGGCCTAAAACCACGGTTGAAGCATCAAATTTAATAAGATTAAAATTCCCGGTATTGTGGCCGATATGGTTCTGAAAAATTGTTGCAAACAAGTATGTACTTCATTTCAAAAGTGAAGAATCCCAAATTATTCACTTTTCATAAATATAGCCAACTACGGTGACACGTTAACCGTAAAAGAGCATCTTGTTGTATGCATGAGTGTCATGTGGGGGAATATTTTTAATTACCGCGCGTCGATACTTTATGTCGGCCAACCTTATCATTACGTACTGTACCACCAAAATATGTAAAGTACATATCAGTTTAGTTCGATTGACTTAACAAAGCTACAATAACAAATCTAGACATCAAATTAAATATACAATGCGAACCTATCCTCAATTAATATGTTAGCCTTCATATTGTGATTATATTTTTTCCGAGTTACCTAATTATATAAAAAAATGTAACAATATTATTTACACTAACATCAGTCTAATTACTCAAATAAGTTTATTTGTTTTTAACAAATACATTCTTCTTTCAATTAAAAATTAAAATATCCATAAAAAAGAGAATTGCATTATATCAAAACATAATTTTAGGTTTTATACTATTTTGAAGATATGAATTCTTATATGAAATATAGTTTTACTTACGTATATAATTATAGATATATGAAGTCCGGATGTTAGGATTTTTAACTACTTTTTAATTCTATATACAACTAGTACTATCCGGTTTAATTATTATTTCATTCATATGTTATTTTGCTATTGATTGTCATATATGTTTTTCATTATTATTAGAAACAGTTGAAACGGCCTAAAACCACGGTTGAAGCATCAAATTTTATAAGATTAAAATTCCCGGTATTGTGGCCGATATGGTTCTAAAAATTGTTGCAAACAAGTATGTACTTCATTTCAAAAGTGAAGAATCCCAAATTATGCACTTTTCATAAATATAGCCAACTACGGTGACACGTTAACCGTAAAAGAGCATGCTGTTGTATGGATGACTGTCATGTGGGGGAATATTTTTAATTACAGCGCGTCGATACTTTATGTTGGCCAACCTTATCATTCTGTACTGTACCAACAAAATATGTAAAGTGCATATCAGTTTAGTTCGTTTGACTTAACAAAGCTACAACAACAAATCTAGACATCAAATTAAATATACAATGCGAACCTATCCTCAATTAATATGTTAGCCTTCATATTGTGATTATATTTTTTCAGTTACCTAATTATATAAAAAAATGTAACAATATTATTTACACTAACATCAGTCTAATTACTCAAATAAGTTTATTTGTTTTTAACAAATACATTCTTCTTTCAATTAAAAATTAAAATATCCATAAAAAAGAGAATTGCATTATATCAAAACATAATTTTAGGTTTTATACTATTTTGAAGATATGAATTCTTATATGAAATATAGTTTTACTTACGTATATAATTATAAATATATGAAGTCTAGATATAAGGATTTTTAACTACTTTTTCATTCTATATACAACTAGTACTATCCGGTTTAATTATTATTTCATTCGTATGTTATTTTGCTATTAATTGTCATATATGTTTTTCATTATTATTAGAAACGGTTGAAACGGCCTAAAACCACAGTTGAAGCATCAAATTTAATAAGATTAAAATTCCCGGTATTGTGGCCGATATGGTTCTGAAAACATTGTTGCAAACAGGTATGTACTTCATTTCAAAAGTGAAGAATCCCAAATTATTCACTTTTCATAAATATAGCCAACTACGGTGACACGTTAACCGTAAAAGAGCATGTTGTTGTATGGATGACTGTCATGTGGGGGAATATTTTTAATTACAGCGCGTCGATACTTTATGTTGGCCAACCTTATCATTCTGTACTGTACCACTAAAATATGTAAAGTGCATATCAGTTTAGTTCGTTTGACTTAACAAAGCTACAACAACAAATCTAGACATCAAATTAAATATACAATGCGAACCTATCCTCAATTAATATGTTAGCCTTCATATTGTGATTATATTTTTTCAGTTACCTAATTATATAAAAAAATGTAACAATATTATTTACACTAACATCGGTCTAATTACTCAAATAAGTTTATTTATTTTTAACAAATATATTCTTTTTTCAATTAAAAATTAAAATATCCATAAAAAAGAGAATTGCATTATATCAAAACATAATTTTAGGTTTTATACTATTTTGAAGATATGAATTCTTATATGAAATATAGTTTTACTTACGTATATAATTATAAATATATGAAGTCTAGATGTAAGGATTTTTAACTACTTTTTAATTCTATATACAACTAGTACTATCCGGTTTAATTATTATTTCATTCGTATGTTATTTTACTATTAATTGTCATATATGTTTTTCATTATTATTAGAAACAGTTGAAACGGCCTAAAACCACGGTTGAAGCATCAAATTTAATAAGATTAAAATTCCCGGTATTGTTGCCGATATGGTTCTGAAAACATTGTTGCAAACAGGTATGTACTTCATTTCAAAAGTGAAGAATCCCAAATTATTCACTTTTCATAAATATAGCCAACTACGGTGACACGTTAACCGTAAAAGAGCATGTTGTTGTATGCATGACTGTCATGTGGGGGAATATTTTTAATTACCGCGCGTCGATACTTTATGTCGGCCAATCTTATCATTATACACTTTACCATCAAAATATGTAAAGTACATATCAGTTTAGTTTGATTGACTTAACAAAGCTACAATAACAAATCTAGACATGAAATTAAATATAGAATGCAAACCTATCCTCAATAAATATGTTAGCCTTCATATTGTGATTATATTTTTTCAGTTACCTAATTATATAAAAAAATGTAACAATATTATTTACACTAACATCAGTCTAATTACTCAAATAAGTTTATTTATTTTTAACAAATATATTCTTTTTTCAATTAAAAATTAAAATATCCATAAAAAAGAGAATTGCATTATATCAAAACATAATTTTAGGTTTTATACTATTTTGAAGATATGAATTCTTATATGAAATATAGTTTTACTTACGTATATAATTATAAATATATGAAGTCTAGATGTAAGGATTTTTAACTACTTTTTCATTCTATATACAACTAGTACTATCCGGTTTAATTATTATTTCATTCGTATGTTATTTTGCTATTAATTGTCATATATGTTTTTCATTATTATTAGAAACGGTTGAAACGGCCTAAAACCACGGTTGAAGCATCAAATTTAATAAGATTAAAATTCCCGGTATTGTGGCCGATATGGTTCTGAAAAATTGTTGCAAACAAGTATGTACTTCATTTCAAAAGTGAAGAATCCCAAATTATTCACTTTTCATAAATATAGCCAACTACGGTGACACGTTAACCGTAAAAGAGCATGCTTGTTGTATGCATGACTGTCATGTGGGGGAATATTTTTAATTACCGCGCGTCGATACTTTATGTCGGCCAACCTTATCATTACATACTTTACCACCAAAATATGTAAAGTACATATCGGTTTTAGTTCGATTGACTTAACAAAGCTACAATAACAAATCTAGACATCAAATTAAATATACAATGCGAACCTATCCTCAATTAATATGTTAGCCTTCATATTGTGATTATATTTTTTTCAGTTACCTAATTATATAAAAAAATGTAACAATATTATTTACACTAACATCAGTCTAATTACTCAAATAAGTTTATTTGTTTTTAACAAATACATTCTTTTTTCAATTAAAAATTAAAATATCCATAAAAAAGAGAATTGCATTATATCAAAACATAATTTTAGGTTTTATACTATTTTGAAGATATGAATTCTTATATGAAATATAGTTTTACTTACGTATATAATTATAAATATATGAAGTCTAGATGTAAGGATTTTTAACTACTTTTTCATTCTATATACAACTAGTACTATCCGGTTTAATTATTATTTCATTCGTATGTTATTTTGCTATTAATTGTCATATATGTTTTTCATTATTATTAGAAACGGTTGAAACGGCCTAAAACCACGGTTGAAGCATCAAATTTAATAAGATTAAAATTCCCGGTATTGTGGCCGATATGGTTCTGAAAAATTGTTGCAAACAAGTATGTACTTCATTTCAAAAGTGAAGAATCCCAAATTATTCACTTTTCATAAATATAGCCAACTACGGTGACACGTTAACCGTAAAAGAGCATGCTTGTTGTATGCATGATTTGTCATGTGGGGGAATATTTTTAATTACCGCGCGTCGATACTTTATGTCGGCCAACCTTATCATTCTGTACTGTACCACCAAAATATGTAAAGTGCATATCAGTTTAGTTCGATTGACTTAACAAAGCTACAATAACAAATCTAGACATCAAATTAAATATACAATGCGAACCTATCCTCAATTAATATGTTAGCCTTCATATTGTGATTATATTTTTTCAGTTACCTAATTATATAAAAAAATGTAACAATATTATTTACACTAACATCAGTCTAATTACTCAAATAAGTTTATTTATTTTTAACAAATATATTCTTTTTTCAATTAAAAATTAAAATATCCATAAAAAAGAGAATTGCATTATATCAAAACATAATTTTAGGTTTTATACTATTTTGAAGATATGAATTCTTATATGAAATATAGTTTTACTTACGTATATAATTATAAATATATGAAGTCTAGATATAAGGATTTTTAACTACTTTTTCATTCTATATACAACTAGTACTATCCGGTTTAATTATTATTTCATTCGTATGTTATTTTGCTATTAATTGTCATATATGTTTTTCATTATTATTAGAAACGGTTGAAACGGCCTAAAACCACGGTTGAAGCATCAAATTTAATAAGATTAAAATTCCCGGTATTGTGGCCGATATGGTTCCGAAAAATTGTTGCAAACAAGTATGTACTTCATTTCAAAAGTGAAGAATCCCAAATTATTCACTTTTCATAAATATAGCCAACTACGGTGACACGTTAACCGTAAAAGAGCATGCTTGTTGTATGCATGACTGTCATGTGGGGGAATATTTTTAATTACCGCGCGTCGATACTTTATGTCGGCCAACCTTATCATTCTGTACTGTACCACCAAAATATGTAAAGTACATATCAGTTTAGTTCGATTGACTTAACAAAGCTACAATAACAAATCTAGACATCAAATTAAATATACAATGCGAACCTATCCTCAATTAATATGTTAGCCTTCATATTGTGATTATATTTTTTCAGTTACCTAATTATATAAAAAAATGTAACAATATTATTTACACTAACATCAGTCTAATTACTCAAATAAGTTTATTTGTTTTTAACAAATACATTCTTTTTTCAATTAAAAATTAAAATATCCATAAAAAAGAGAATTGCATTATATCAAAACATAATTTTAGGTTTTATACTATTTTGAAGATATGAATTCTTATATGAAATATAGTTTTACTTACGTATATAATTATAGATATATGAAGTCTAGATGTTAGGATTTTTAACTACTTTTTAATTCTATATACAACTAGTACTATCCGGTTTAATTATTATTTCATTCGTATGTTATTTTGCTATTAATTGTCATATATGTTTTTCATTATTATTAGAAACGATTGAAACGGCCTAAAACCACGGTTGAAGCATCAAATTTAATAAGATTAAAATTCCCGGTATTGTGGCCGATATGGTTCTGAAAAATTGTTGCAAACAAGTATGTACTTCATTTCAAAAGTGAAGAATCCCAAATTATTCACTTTTCATAAATATAGCCAACTACGGTGACACGTTAACCGTAAAAGAGCATGCTGTTGTATGGATGACTGTCATGTGGGGGAATATTTTTAATTACCGCGCGTCGATACTTTATGTCGGCCAACCTTATCATTATATACTTTACCACCAAAATATGTAAAGTGCATATCATTTTAGTTCGATTGACTTAACAAAGCTACAATAACAAATCTAGACATCAAATTAAATATACAATGCAAACCTATCCTCAATTAATATGTTAGCCTTCATATTGTGATTATATTTTTTCAGTTACCTAATTATATAAAAAAATGTAACAATATTATTTACACTAACATCAATCTAATTACTCAAATAAGTTTATTTATTTTTAACAAATATATTCTTTTTTCAATTAAAAATTAAAATATCCATAAAAAAGAGAATTGCATTATATCAAAACATAATTTTAGGTTTTATACTATTTTGAAGATATGAATTCTTATATGAAATATAGTTTTACTTACGTATATAATTATAAATATATGAAGTCTAGATATAAGGATTTTTAACTACTTTTTCATTCTATATACAACTAGTACTATCCGGTTTAATTATTATTTCATTCGTATGTTATTTTGCTATTAATTGTCATATATGTTTTTCATTATTATTAGAAACAGTTGAAACGGCCTAAAACCACGGTTGAAGCATCAAATTTAATAAGATTAAAATTCCCGGTATTGTGGCCGATATGGTTCTGAAAAATTGTTGCAAACAAGTATGTACTTCATTTCAAAAGTGAAGAATCCCAAATTATTCACTTTTCATAAATATAGCCAACTACGGTGACACGTTAACCGTAAAAGAGCATGCCGTTGTATGCATGATCGTCATGTGGGGGAATATTTTTAATTACCGCGCGTCGATACTTTATGTCGGCCAACCTTATCATTCCATACTTTACCACCAAAATATGTAAAGTACATATCGGTTTAGTTCGATTGACTTAACAAAGCTACAATAACAAATCTAGACATCAAATTAAATATACAATGCGAACCTATCCTCAATTAATATGTTAGCCTTCATATTGTGATTATATTTTTTCCAGTTACCTAATTATATAAAAAAATGTAACAATATTATTTACACTAACATCAGTCTAATTACTCAAATAAGTTTATTTGTTTTTAACAAATACATTCTTCTTTCAATTAAAAATTAAAATATCCATAAAAAAGAGAATTGCATTATATCAAAACATAATTTTAGGTTTTATACTATTTTGAAGATATGAATTCTTATATGAAATATAGTTTTACTTACGTATATAATTATAAATATATGAAGTCTAGATGTAAGGATTTTTAACTACTTTTTAATTCTATATACAACTAGTACTATCCGGTTTAATTATTATTTCATTCGTATGTTATTTTGCTATTAATTGTCATATATGTTTTTCATTATTATTAGAAACGAGTTGAAACGGCCTAAAACCACGGTTGAAGCATCAAATTTAATAAGATTAAAATTCCCGGTATTGTGGCCGATATGGTTCTGAAAAATTGTTGCAAACAAGTATGTACTTCATTTCAAAAGTGAAGAATCCCAAATTATTCACTTTTCATAAATATAGCCAACTACGGTGACACGTTAACCGTAAAAGAGCATGCTTGTTGTATGCATGACTGTCATGTGGGGGAATATTTTTAATTACCGCGCGTCGATACTTTATGTCGGCCAACCTTATCATTATATACTTTACCACCAAAATATGTAAAGTACATATCATTTTAGTTCGATTGACTTAACAAAGCTACAATAACAAATCTAGACATCAAATTAAATATACAATGCGAACCTATCCTCAATTAATATGTTAGCCTTCATATTGTGATTATATTTTTTCAGTTACCTAATTATATAAAAAAATGTAACAATATTATTTACACTAACATCAATCTAATTACTCAAATAAGTTTATTTGTTTTTAACAAATATATTCTTTTTTCAATTAAAAATTAAAATATCCATAAAAAAGAGAATTGCATTATATCAAAACATAATTTTAGGTTTTATACTATTTTGAAGATATGAATTCTTATATGAAATATAGTTTTACTTACGTATATAATTATAAATATATGAAGTCTAGATATAAGGATTTTTAACTACTTTTTCATTCTATATACAACTAGTACTATCCGGTTTAATTATTATTTCATTCGTATGTTATTTTGCTATTAATTGTCATATATGTTTTTCATTATTATTAGAAACGATTGAAACGGCCTAAAACCACGGTTGAAGCATCAAATTTAATAAGATTAAAATTCCCGGTATTGTGGCCGATATGGTTCCGAAAAATTGTTGCAAACAAGTATGTACTTCATTTCAAAAGTGAAGAATCCCAAATTATTCACTTTTCATAAATATAGCCAACTACGGTGACACGTTAACCGTAAAAGAGCATCTTGTTGTATGCATGACTGTCATGTGGGGGAATATTTTTAATTACCGCGCGTCGATACTTTATGTCGGCCAACCTTATCATTACATACTTTACCACCAAAATATGTAAAGTACATATCGGTTTAGTTCGATTGACTTAACAAAGCTACAATAACAAATCTAGACATCAAATTAAATATACAATGCGAACCTATCCTCAATTAATATGTTAGCCTTCATATTGTGATTATATTTTTTTCCAGTTACCTAATTATATAAAAAAATGTAACAATATTATTTACACTAACATCGGTCTAATTACTCAAATAAGTTTATTTGTTTTTAACAAATACATTCTTTTTTCAATTAAAAATTAAAATATCCATAAAAAAGAGAATTGCATTATATCAAAACATAATTTTAGGTTTTATACTATTTTGAAGATATGAATTCTTATATGAAATATAGTTTTACTTACGTATATAATTATAAATATATGAAGTCTAGATATTAAGGATTTTTAACTACTTTTTCATTCTATATACAACTAGTACTATCCGGTTTAATTATTATTTCATTCGTATGTTATTTTGCTATTAATTGTCATATATGTTTTTCATTATTATTAGAAACGGTTGAAACGGCCTAAAACCACGGTTGAAGCATCAAATTTAATAAGATTAAAATTCCCGGTATTGTGGCCGATATGGTTACGAAAAATTGTTGCAAACAAGTATGTACTTCATTTCAAAAGTGAAGAATCCCAAATTATTCACTTTTCATAAATATAGCCAACTACGGTGACACGTTAACCGTAAAAGAGCATCTTTTGTATGCATGACTGTCATGTGGGGGAATATTTTTAATTACCGCGCGTCGATACTTTATGTCGGCCAACCTTATCATTATATGTACTGTACCACCAAAATATGTAAAGTACATATCGGTTTAGTTCGATTGACTTAACAAAGCTACAATAACAAATCTAGACATCAAATTAAATATACAATGCGAACCTATCCTCAATTAATATGTTAGCCTTCATATTGTGATTATATTTTTTCCGGTTACCTAATTATATAAAAAAATGTAACAATATTATTTACACTAACATCGGTCTAATTACTCAAATAAGTTTATTTGTTTTTAACAAATACATTCTTTTTTCAATTAAAAATTAAAATATCCATAAAAAAGAGAATTGCATTATATCAAAACATAATTTTAGGTTTTATACTATTTTGAAGATATGAATTCTTATATGAAATATAGTTTTACTTACGTATATAATTATAAATATATGAAGTCTAGATATAAGGATTTTTAACTACTTTTTCATTCTATATACAACTAGTACTATCCGGTTTAATTATTATTTCATTCGTATGTTATTTTGCTATTAATTGTCATATATGTTTTTCATTATTATTAGAAACGATTGAAACGGCCTAAAACCACGGTTGAAGCATCAAATTTTATAAGATTAAAATTCCCGGTATTGTGGCCGATATGGTTCTGAAAAATTGTTGCAAACAAGTATGTACTTCATTTCAAAAGTGAAGAATCCCAAATTATTCACTTTTCATAAATATAGCCAACTACGGTGACACGTTAACCGTAAAAGAGCATCTTGTTGTATGCATGATTTGTCATGTGGGGGAATATTTTTAATTACCGCGCGTCGATACTTTATGTCGGCCAACCTTATCATTACATACTTTACCACCAAAATATGTAAAGTGCATATCGGTTTAGTTCGATTGACTTAACAAAGCTACAATAACAAATCTAGACATCAAATTAAATATACAATGCGAACCTATCCTCAATTAATATGTTAGCCTTCATATTGTGATTATATTTTTTCCGAGTTACCTAATTATATAAAAAAATGTAACAATATTATTTACACTAACATCGGTCTAATTACTCAAATAAGTTTATTTGTTTTTAACAAATACATTCTTCTTTCAATTAAAAATTAAAATATCCATAAAAAAGAGAATTGCATTATATCAAAACATAATTTTAGGTTTTATACTATTTTGAAGATATGAATTCTTATATGAAATATAGTTTTACTTACGTATATAATTATAAATATATGAAGTCTGGATGTTAGGATTTTTAACTACTTTTTCATTCTATATACAACTAGTACTATCCGGTTTAATTATTATTTCATTCGTATGTTATTTTGCTATTAATTGTCATATATGTTTTTCATTATTATTAGAAACGAGTTGAAACGGCCTAAAACCACGGTTGAAGCATCAAATTTAATAAGATTAAAATTCCCGGTATTGTGGCCGATATGGTTCTGAAAAATTGTTGCAAACAAGTATGTACTTCATTTCAAAAGTGAAGAATCCCAAATTATTCACTTTTCATAAATATAGCCAACTACGGTGACACGTTAACCGTAAAAGAGCATCTTGTTGTATGGATGATCTGTCATGTGGGGGAATATTTTTAATTACCGCGCGTCGATACTTTATGTCGGCCAACCTTATCATTACATACTTTACCACCAAAATATGTAAAGTGCATATCGGTTTAGTTCGATTGACTTAACAAAGCTACAATAACAAATCTAGACATCAAATTAAATATACAATGCGAACCTATCCTCAATTAATATGTTAGCCTTCATATTGTGATTATATTTTTTCAGTTACCTAATTATATAAAAAAATGTAACAATATTATTTACACTAACATCGGTCTAATTACTCAAATAAGTTTATTTGTTTTTAACAAATACATTCTTTTTTCAATTAAAAATTAAAATATCCATAAAAAAGAGAATTGCATTATATCAAAACATAATTTTAGGTTTTATACTATTTTGAAGATATGAATTCTTATATGAAATATAGTTTTACTTACGTATATAATTATAAATATATGAAGTCTAGATATAAGGATTTTTAACTACTTTTTCATTCTATATACAACTAGTACTATCCGGTTTAATTATTATTTCATTCGTATGTTATTTTGCTATTAATTGTCATATATGTTTTTCATTATTATTAGAAACGAGTTGAAACGGCCTAAAACCACGGTTGAAGCATCAAATTTAATAAGATTAAAATTCCCGGTATTGTGGCCGATATGGTTCCGAAAAATTGTTGCAAACAAGTATGTACTTCATTTCAAAAGTGAAGAATCCCAAATTATTCACTTTTCATAAATATAGCCAACTACGGTGACACGTTAACCGTAAAAGAGCATCTTGTTGTATGGATGATCTGTCATGTGGGGGAATATTTTTAATTACCGCGCGTCGATACTTTATGTCGGCCAACCTTATCATTACATACTTTACCACCAAAATATGTAAAGTACATATCGGTTTAGTTCGATTGACTTAACAAAGCTACAATAACAAATCTAGACATCAAATTAAATATACAATGCGAACCTATCCTCAATTAATATGTTAGCCTTCATATTGTGATTATATTTTTTCAGTTACCTAATTATATAAAAAAATGTAACAATATTATTTACACTAACATCGATCTAATTACTCAAATAAGTTTATTTGTTTTTAACAAATACATTCTTTTTTCAATTAAAAATTAAAATATCCATAAAAAAGAGAATTGCATTATATCAAAACATAATTTTAGGTTTTATACTATTTTGAAGATATGAATTCTTATATGAAATATAGTTTTACTTACGTATATAATTATAGATATATGAAGTCTAGATGTAAGGATTTTTAACTACTTTTTCATTCTATATACAACTAGTACTATCCGGTTTAATTATTATTTCATTCGTATGTTATTTTGCTATTAATTGTCATATATGTTTTTCATTATTATTAGAAACGATTGAAACGGCCTAAAACCACGGTTGAAGCATCAAAATTAATAAGATTAAAATTCCCGGTATTGTGGCCGATATGGTTCTGAAAAATTGTTGCAAACAAGTATGTACTTCATTTCAAAAGTGAAGAATCCCAAATTATTCACTTTTCATAAATATAGCCAACTACGGTGACACGTTAACCGTAAAAGAGCATGCTGTTGTATGCATGACTGTCATGTGGGGGAATATTTTTAATTACCGCGCGTCGATACTTTATGTCGGCCAACCTTATCATTATGTACTGTACCACCAAAATATGTAAAGTACATATCAGTTTAGTTCGATTGACTTAACAAAGCTACAATAACAAATCTAGACATCAAATTAAATATACAATGCGAACCTATCCTCAATTAATATGTTAGCCTTCATATTGTGATTATATTTTTTCAGTTACCTAATTATATAAAAAAATGTAACAATATTATTTACACTAACAACAGTCTAATTACTCAAATAAGTTTATTTGTTTTTAACAAATACATTCTTTTTTCAATTAAAAATTAAAATATCCATAAAAAAGAGAATTGCATTATATCAAAACATAATTTTAGGTTTTATACTATTTTGAAGATATGAATTCTTATATGAAATATAGTTTTACTTACGTATATAATTATAGATATATGAAGTCTAGATGTTAGGATTTTTAACTACTTTTTAATTCTATATACAACTAGTACTATCCGGTTTAATTATTATTTCATTCGTATGTTATTTTGCTATTAATTGTCATATATGTTTTTCATTATTATTAGAAACAGTTGAAACGGCCTAAAACCACGGTTGAAGCATCAAATTTAATAAGATATTAATTCCCGGTACTGTGGCCGATATGGTTCTGAAAACATTGTTGCAAACAGGTATGCACTTCATTTCAAAAGTGAAGAATCCCAAATTATTCACTTTTCATAAATATAGCCAACTACGGTGACACGTTAACCGTAAAAGAGCATGCTGTTGTATGCATGACTGTCATGTGGGGGAATATTTTTAATTACCGCGCGTCGATACTTTATGTCGGCCAACCTTATCATTCTGTACTGTACCACCAAAATATGTAAAGTACATATCAGTTTAGTTCGATTGACTTAACAAAGCTACAATAACAAATCTAGACATCAAATTAAATATACAATGCGAACCTATCCTCAATTAATATGTTAGCCTTCATATTGTGATTATATTTTTTCCAGTTACCTAATTATATAAAAAAATGTAACAATATTATTTACACTAACATCAGTCTAATTACTCAAATAAGTTTATTTGTTTTTAACAAATACATTCTTTTTTCAATTAAAAATTAAAATATCCATAAAAAAGATAATTGCATTATATCAAAACATAATTTTAGGTTTTATACTATTTTGAAGATATGAATTCTTATATGAAATATAGTTTTACTTACGTATATAATTATAAATATATGAAGTCTAGATGTAAGGATTTTTAACTACTTTTTCATTCTATATACAACTAGTACTATCCGGTTTAATTATTATTTCATTCGTATGTTATTTTGCTATTAATTGTCATATATGTTTTTCATTATTATTAGAAACGGTTGAAAACGGCCTAAAACCACGGTTGAAGCATCAAATTTAATAAGATTAAAATTCCCGGTATTGTGGCCGATATGGTTCTGAAAAATTGTTGCAAACAAGTATGTACTTCATTTCAAAAGTGAAGAATCCCAAATTATGCACTTTTCATAAATATAGCCAACTACGGTGACACGTTAACCGTAAAAGAGTATGCTGTTGTATGCATGACTGTCATGTGGGGGAATATTTTTAACTACAGCGCGTCGATACTTTATGTCGGCCAACCTTATCATTCTGTACTGTACCACCAAAATATGTAAAGTGCATATCAGTTTAGTTCGTTTGACTTAACAAAGCTACAACAACAAATCTAAACATCAAATTAAATATACAATGCGAACCTATCCTCAATTAATATGTTAGCCTTCATATTGTGATTATATTTTTTCAGTTACCTAATTATATAAAAAAATGTAACAATATTATTTACACTAACATCAGTCTAATTACTCAAATAAATTTATGTGTTTTTAACAAATACATTCTTTTTTCAATTAAAAATTAAAATATCCATAAAAAAGAGAATTGCATTATATCAAAACATAATTTTAAGTTTTATACTGTTTTGAAGATATGAATTCTTATATGAAATATAGTTTTACTTATGTTTATAATTATAGATATATGAAGTCTAGATGTTAGGATTTTTAACTACTTTTTAATTCTATATACAACTAGTACTATCCGGTTTAATTATTATTTCTTTCGTATGTTATTTTGCTATTAATTGTCATATATGTTTTTCATTATTATTAGAAACAGTTGAAACGGCCTAAAATTATGGTTGAAGCATCAAATTTAATAAGATTAAAATTCTCGGTATTGTGGCTGATATGGTTATGAAAACATTGTTGCAAACAGGTATATACTTCATTGCAAATGTGAAGAATCCCAGATTATTCACTTTTCATAAATATAGCCAACTACGGTGACACGTTAACCGTAAAAGAGCATGCTGCTGTATGCATGACTGTCATGTGGGGGAATATTTTAAATTACCGCGCGTCGATACTTTATGCCGGCCAACCTTATCATTCTGTACTTTGCCACAAAAATATGTAAAGTGCATATCAGTTTAGTTCGATTGACTTAACAAAGCTACAACAACAAATCTAGACATCAAATTAAATATGCAATGCGAACCTATCCTCAATTAATATGTTAGCCTTCATATTGTGATTATATTTTTTCAGTTACCTAATTATATAAAAAATGTAATAATATTACTTACACTAACATCAGTCTAATTACTCAAATAAGTTTATTTGTTTTTAACAAATATATTCTTTTTTCAATTAAAAATTAAAATTTCCATAAAAAAGAGAATTGCATTATATCAAAACTTAATTTTAGGTTTTATACTATTTTGAAGATATGAATTCTTATATGAAATATAATTTTACTTACGTATATAATTATAGATATATGAAGTCTAGATGTTAGGATTTTTAATTACTTTTTAATTCTATATACAACTAGTACTATTCGGTTTAATTATTATTTCATTCGTATGCTATTTTGCTATTAATTGTCATATATTTTTTTCTTTATTATTAGAAACAGTTGAAGCGGCCTAAAACAACGGTTGAAGCACCAAATTTAATAAGCCTAAAATTCCCGGTATTGTGGCCGATATGGTTCTGAAAACATTGTTGCAAACAGGTATGTACTTCATTTCAAAAGTGAAGAATCCCAAATTATTCACTTTTCATAAATATAGCCAACTTCGGTGACACGTTAACCGTAAAAGAGCATGCTTGTTGTATGCATGATCGTCATGTGGGGGAATATTTTTAATTACGGCGCGTCGATACTTTATGTCGGCCAACCTTATCATTAAACTTGTACCACCAAAATATGTAAAGTGCATATCAGTTTAGTTCGTTTGACTTAACAAAGCTACAACAACAAATCTAGACATCAAATTAAATATACAATGCGAACCTATCCGCAATTAATATGTTAGCCTTCATATTGTGATTATATTTTTTCAGTTACCTAATTATATAAAAAAATGTAACAATATTATTTACACTAACATCAGTCTAATTACTCAAATAAGTTTATTTATTTTTAACAAATACATTCTTTTTTCAATTAAAAATTAAAATATCCATAAAAAAGAGAATTGCATTATATCAAAACATAATTTTAGGTTTTATACTATTTTGAAGATATGAATTCTTATATGAAATATAGTTTTACTTACGTATATAAATATAGATATATGAAGTCTAGATGTTAGGATTTTTAACTACTTTTTAATTCTATATACAACTAGTACTATCCGGTTTAATTATTATTTCATTTGTATGTTATTTTGATATTAATTGTCATATATATTTTTCTTTATTATTAGAAACAGTTGAAACGGCCTAAAACCACGGTTGAAGCATCAAATTTAATAAGACTAAAATTCCCGGTATTGTGGCCGATATGGTTCTGAAAACATTGCTGCAAACAGGTACGTACTGCATTTCAAAAGTGAAGAATTGCAATATTTTCACTTTTCATAAATATAGCCAACTACGGTGACATGTAAAACATAAAAGGGCATGCAGCTGTATGCATGACTGTCATGTTGGGGAACATTATTAATTACCGTGCGTCCATACTTTTTGTCGGTCAACTTTATCATTTTGTACTTTACCACCGAAATATTATTTTCGTTTGATTTACTTAACGAATCTACAAAACCAAATGTAGACATCAAATTAAATATACAATCCAAACCTATTCTCAATTAATATGTTAGCCTTCATATTGTGATTATATTTTTTCAGTTACCTAATTATATAAAAAATGTAACAATATTATCTAAACTAACATGAGTCTAATTACACAAATAAGTTTATTTATTTTTAACAAATATATGCTTTTTTCAATTAAAAATTAAAAAATTTATAGAAAAGAGAATTAGATTATATCAAAACTTAATTTTAGGTTATATACTATATTGAAGATATGAATTCTTATATGAAATATAGTTTTAGTTACGTATACAATTATAGATATATGAAGTCTAGATGTTAGGATTTTTAACTACTTTTTAATTCTATATACAACCAGTATTATCCGATTTTATTATTATTTCATCTATATGTTATTTTGCTATTAATTGTCATATATAATTTTCTTTATTATTAGAAACAGCCTAAACCCACGGTTGAAACATCAAATTTAATACCAATAAAATTCCCTATACTGTGGCTAATATGGTTATGAAAACATTGTTTTAAACAGGTATGTACTCCATTTCAAAAGTGGAGAATCCCAAATTATTCACTTTTCATAAATGTAGCCATCAAAAGTGACATGTTATCCGTAACAGGGCTTGCAGCTGTATGCAGGACTGTCATGTGTGGGAACATAATTAAATGCCGTGCGTCCATAGTTTTTATCGGTGAACCTTTTCATTGTGTACTTTACCACCGAAATATATGAAGTTCATATTATTTTCGTTTGATTTAATTATCGAATCTACAAGGCCAAATGTAGACATCAAATTAAATATACAATGCAAACCTATCCTCAATTAATATGTTAGGCTTCATATTGTGATTATATTTCTTTAGTTACCTAATTGTATAAAAAAATGTAACAATATTATCTACACTAACATTAGTCTAATTACACAAATAAGTTTATTTATTTTTAACAAATATATTCTTTTTATCAATTAAAAATTAAAATATCTATAAAAAAGAGAATTAGATTATATCAAAACTTAATTTTAGGTTTATATACTATTTTGACGATATGAATTCTTATATGAAATATAGTTTTACTTACGTTTACAGTTATAGATATATGATGTCTAGATGTTAGGATTTCTAACTACTTTTAAATTATATATACAACCAGTATTATCCGGTTGAATTATTATTTCATCCGTATGTTTTTTTTGCTATTAAATGTCATATATATTTTACTTTATTATTAGAAACAGTTGAAACGGCCTAAAACCATTGTTGAAACATCAAATTTAATACAACTAAAATTCCCTGTGTTGTGGCCAATATGGTTATGAAAACATTGCTTTAAACAGGTATGTACTTTATTTCAAAAGTAGAGAATCCCAAATTATTCGCTTTTCATAAATATAGCAAACTACGGTGACACGTTAATCGTAAAAGGGCATGCAGCTGTATGCAAGACTGTCATGTGTGGGAAAAATATTAAATACCGTGCGTCCATAGTTTTTGTCGGTGAACCTTATCACTATGTACTTTACCACCGAAATATATGATGTTCATATCATTTTACTTTGATTTACCTAACGAATCTACAAGAACAAATTTCGACATCAAATTAAATATACAATGCAAACCTATCCTCAATTAATATGTTAGCGTTGATATTGTGATTATATTTTTTCAGTTACCCAATCATAGAAAAAAAAATTAACAGTATTATCTACACTAACATCAGTCTAATTACACAAATAAGTTTATTTATTTTTAACAAATATATTCTTTTTATCAATTAAAAATTAAAATATCTATAAAAAAAGAGAATTAGATTATATCAAAACTTAATTTTAGGTTTATATACTATTTTGACGATATGAATTCTTATATGAAATATAGTTTTACTTACGTTTACAATTATAGATATATGATGTCCAGATGTTAGGATTTTTAACTACTTTTAAATTATATATACAACCAGTATTATCCGGTTGAATTATTATTTCATCCGTATGTTTTTTTTGCTATTAAATGTCATATATATTTTACTTTATTATTAGAAACAGTTGAAACGGCCTAAAACCACGGTTGAAACATCAAATTTAATACAACTAAAATTCCCGGTGTTGTGGCCGATATGGTTATGAAAACATTGCTTTAAATAAGTATGTACTTCATTTCCAAAGTAGAGAATCCCAAATTATTCGCTTTTCATAAATAAAGCAAACTACGGTGACACATTAATCGTAAAAGGGCATGCAGCTGTATGCAAGACTGTCATGTGTGGGCAAAATATTAAATACCGTGCGTCCATAGTTTTAGTCGGTGAACCTTATCATTGTGTACTTTACCACCGAAATATATGAAGTTCATATCATTTTAGTTCGATTTACCTAATGAATCTACACGAACAAATTTCGACATCAAATTAAATATACAATGCAAACCTATCCTCAATTAATATGTTAGCCTTGATATTGTGATTATATTTTTTAAGTTACCCAATCATAGAAAAAAAAAATTAATAGTATTATCTACACTAACATCAGTCTAATTACACATATAAGTTTATTTATTTTTAACAAATATATTTTTTTTCAATTAAAATTAAAATATCTATAAAAAGAGAATTGGATTATATCAAAACTTATTTTTAGGTTATATACTATTTTGTAGATATGAATTCTTGTATGAAATATAGTTTTACTTACGTATACAATTATAGATATACGAAGTCTAGATGTTAGGATTTTTAACTAAGTTTTAATTCTATATACCACAAGTATTATCCGGTTTAATTATTAATTCATCCGTACGTTATTTTGCTGTTAATTGTCATATATATTTTTCTTTATTATTAGAAAGAGTTGAAACGGCCTAAAACCGTGGTTGAAACATCAAATTTAATACCACTAAAATTCCCGGTATTGTGGCCGATATGGTTCTGAAAACATTGCTGCAAACAGGTATGTACTTCATTTCAAATGTGGAGAATCCCAATAAATTCACTTTTCATAAAAATAGCAAACTACGATGACATGTTAAATGTAAACGGGCATGCAGGTGTATGCATGACTGTCATGTGGGGGAACATTATTAATTATCGTGCGTCCATACTCTTTGTCGGTCAACCTTATCATTATGTACTTTAGCACCAAAATATGTGAAGTTCATATAATTTTCGTTCCATTTACTTAACGAGTCTACAAGAACAAATCTAGACATCAAAGTAAATATACAATGCAAACCTATCCTCAATTAATATGTTAGCCTTCATATAGTGATTATATTTTTCAGTTACCTAATTATATAAAAAACAATTAACAGTATTATCTACACTAACATCATTCTAATTACACAAATAAGTTTATTTATATTTAACAAATATATTCTTTTTTTAAGTCAAAATTAAAATATTTATAAAAATGAAAATAGGATTATATCAAAACATAATTTTAGGTTATATACTATTTTGAAGATATAAATTCTTATATGAAATATAGTTTTACTTACGTATACAATTATAGATATATGAAGTCTTGATGTAAGGATTTTTAACTAAGTTTTAATTCTATATACAACCAGTATTATCCGGTTTAATTATTAATTCATCCGTACGTTATTTTGCTATTAATTGTTATATATATATTTCTTTCTTATTAGAAACAGTTGAAATGGCCTAAAACCACGATTGAAACATCAAAATTAATACCACTAAAATTCCCGGTATTGTGGCCGATATGGTTCTAAAAACATGGCTGCAAAAGGTATGTACTTCATTTCAAATGTGGAGAATCCCAATAAATTCACTTTTCATAAAAATAGCAAACTACGATGACATGTTAAATGTAAACGGGCATGCAGGTGTATGCATGACTGTCATGTGGGGGAACATTATTAATTATCGTGCGTCCATACTCTTTGTCGGTCAACCTTATCATTATGTACTTTAGCACCAAAATATGTGAAGTTCATATAATTTTCGTTCCATTTACTTAACGAGTCTACAAGAACAAATCTAGACATCAAAGTAAATATACAATGCAAACCTATCCTCAATTAATATGTTAGCCTTCATATAGTGATTATATTTTTCAGTTACCTAATTATATAAAAAACAATTAACAGTATTATCTACACTAACATCATTCTAATTACACAAATAAGTTTATTTATATTTAACAAATATATTCTTTTTTTAAGTCAAAATTAAAATATTTATAAAAATGAAAATAGGATTATATCAAAACATAATTTTAGGTTATATACTATTTTGAAGATATAAATTCTTATATGAAATATAGTTTTACTTACGTATACAATTATAGATATATGAAGTCTTGATGTAAGGATTTTTAACTAAGTTTTAATTCTATATACAACCAGTATTATCCGGTTTAATTATTAATTCATCCGTACGTTATTTTGCTATTAATTGTTATATATATATATTTCTTTCTTATTAGAAACAGTTGAAATGGCCTAAAACCACGATTGAAACATCAAAATTAATACCACTAAAATTCCCGGTATTGTGGCCGATATGGTTCTAAAAACATGGCTGCAAACAGGTATGTACTTCATTTCAAATGTGGAGAATCCCAATAAATTCACTTTTCATAAAAATAGCAAACTACGATGACATGTTAAATGTAAACGGGCATGCAGGTGTATGCATGACTGTCATGTGGGGGAACATTATTAATTATCGTGCGTCCATACTCTTTGTCGGTCAACCTTATCATTATGTACTTTAGCACCAAAATATGTGAAGTTCATATCATTTTCGTTCCATTTACTTAACGAGTCTACAAGAACAAATCTAGAGATCAAAGTAAATATACAATGCAAACCTATCCTCAATTAATATGTTAGCCTTCATATTGTGATTATATTTTTTCAGTTATCTAATTACATAAAAACCATTTAACTGTATTATCTACACTAACATCAGTCTAATTAAACAAATAAGTTTATTTATATTTAACAAATATATTCTTTTTTCTATTCAAAATTAAAATATTTATAAAAACGAGAATAGGATTATATCAAAACTTAATTTTAGGTTATATGAATTCTTATATGAAATATAGTATTACTTACGTATACAATTATAGATATATGAAGTCTAGATGTTAGGATTTTTAACTAGTTTTTATTTCTATATACAACTAGTATTATCCGGTTTAAATATTAATTCATCTGTACATTATTTTGCTATTAATAGTCATATATATTTTTCTTTATTATTTGAATCAGTTGAAACGGCCTAAAACCACGGTTGAAACATCAAATTTAATACCACTAAAACTCCAGGTGTTGTGGCCGATATCGTTCTGAAAACATTGCTTTAAACAGGTATGTACTTCATTTACAAAGTAGAGAATCCCAAATTATTCGATTTTCATAAATATAATCAACTACGGTGACACGTTAACCGTAAAAGGGCATGCAACTGTATGCATGATTGTCATGTGTGGGAACATTTTTAAATCCCGTGCGTCCATTGTTTCTTTCGAGGAACCTTATCACTGTATACTTTACCACCGTAATATATGAAGTTCATAATATTTTCGTTCGATTTACTTAACGAATCTACAAGACCAAATGTAGACATCAAATTAAATATACAATGTAAACCTATCCTCAATTAATATGTTAGCCTTCATATTGTGATTATATTTTTTCAGTTACCTAATTATATATAAAAAATGTAACAATATTATCTACACTAACATCAGTCTAATTATACAAATAAGTTTATTTATTTATAACAAATATATTATTTTTCATCAATTAAAAATTAAAATATCTATAATAAGAGAATTGGATTATATCAAAACTAAATTTTAGGTTATATACTATTTTGAAGATATGAATTTTTATATGAAATATAGTTTTAGTTACGTATACAATTATAGATATATGAAGTCTAGATGTTAGGATTTTTAACTACTTTTTAATTCTATACACAACCAGTATTATCCGGTTTAATTATTAATTCATCCGTATGTTATTTTGCTATTAATTGTCATATATATTTTTCTTCATTATTAGAAACAGTTGAAACGGCCTAAAACCACGGTTGAAACATCAAATTTAATAACACTAAAATTCCCAATATTGTGGCCGATATGGTGATGAAAACATTGCTTTAAACATGTATGTACTCCATATCAAAAGTGGAGAATCCCAAATTATTCAGTTTTCATAAAAATAGCCAACTACAGTTACACATTAACCGTGAAAGGGCATGCAGCTGTATGCATGACTGTCATGGGGGGGAACACTATTAATTACCGTGCGTCCATACTTTTTGTCGGTCAACCATATCATTTTTTACTTTACCATCAAAATTTATGAAATTCATATCATTTTAGTTTGATTTACTTAACGAATCTTAAAGAACGATTCTAGACATCAAATTAAATATAGAATGCAAACCTATCCTCAATTAATATGTTAGCCTTGATATTGTGATTATATTTTTTCAGTTACCTAATTATATAAAAAAAATATAACAATATTATCTACACTAACATCAGTCTAATTATATAAATAAGTTTATTTATTTATAACAAATATATTCTTTTTCGTCAATTAAAATTAAAATATCTATAAAAAGAGAATTGGATTATATCAAAACTAAATTTTAGGTTATACACTATTTTGAAGATATGAATTCTTATATGAAATATAGTTTTAGTTACGTATACAATTATAGATATATAAAGTCTAGATATTAGGATTTTTAACTACTTTTTAATTCTATACACAACCAGTATCATCCGGTTTAATTATTATTTCATACGTATGTTATTTTGCTATTAATTGTCATATATAATTTTTTTATTATTGGAAAAAATTTAAACGGCCTAAAACCACGGTTGAAACATCAATTTTGATACCACTAAAATTCCTGGTATTGTAGCCGATATGGTTCTGAAAACATTGCTTTAAATAGGTATGTACTACATTTCAAAAGTAATGAATCCCAAATTATTCACGTTTCATAAAAATAGCCAACTACAGTGGCACGTTAACCGTAAAACGGCATGCAGCTGTATGCATGACTGTCATGTGGGGGAACATTATTAATTACCGTGCGTCCATACTTTTTGTCGGTCAACCTTATCATTGTTTACTTTATCCCCAAAATATATAAAGTTCATATCATTTTTGTTCGATTTACTTAAACAATCTACAAGAACAAATCTAGACATCAAATTAAATATACAATGCGAACCTATCCTCAATTAACATGTTAGCCTTCATATTGTGATTAAATTTTTCAGTTACCTAATTATCTTAAAAAAATTGAACAATATTATCTACACTAACATCAGTCTAATTACACAAATAAGTTTATTTATTTTTAACAAATATAATCTTTTTTAAAATAAAAATTAAAATATCTATAAAAAAGAGAATTGGATTATATTAAAACTTAATTTTAGGTCATATACTATTTTGAAGATATGAATTCTTATATGTAATATAGATTTAGTTACGTATACAATTATAGATATATGAAGTCTAGATGTTAGGATTTTTAACTACTTTTTAATTCTGTATACAACCAGTATTATCCGGTTTAATTAATAATTCATCTGTACGTTATTTTGCTATATATTGTCTTATATAGTTTTCTTTATTATTAGAAACAGTTGAAACGCCCTAAAACCACGGTTGAAACATTAAATTTAATAACACTAAAATTCCCGGTACTGTGGCTGATATGGTTATGAAAACATTGCTTTAAACAGGTATATACTACATTTCAAAAGTGGAGATTCCCAAATTATTCACTTTTCATAAATGTAGCCAACTACAATGACATGTTAACCGGAAAAGGGCTGCAAGCTAAATGCAGGACTGTCATGTGTGGGAACATTATTAAATCCTGTGCGTCCATAGTTTTTGTCGGTGAACCTTATCATTGTGTACTTTTCCACCGAAATATATGAAGTTCATATTATTTTAGTTTGAATTACTTAATGAATCTGCAAGAACAAATTTAGAGATCAAACTAAATATAGAATGTAAACCTATCCTCAATTAATATGTTAGCCTTCATATTGTGATTATATTTTTTCAGTTACCTAATTATATAAAAAATGTAACAATATTATCTACACTAACATTAGTCTAATTACACAAAAAAGTTTATTTGTTTTTAACAAATATATTCTTTTTTCAATTAAAAATTAAAAAATTTATAAAAAAGAGAATTAGATTATATCAAAACTTAATTTTAGGTTATATACTATTTTGAAGATATGAATTCTTATATGAAATATAGTTTTACTTACGTATACAATTATAGATATATGCAGTCTAGATGTTAGGATTTTTTAAAAAAAATTAATTCTATATACAACCAGTATCATCCGGTTTAATTATTACTTCATACGTATGTTATTTTGCTATTAATTGTCATATATAATTTTTATTATTATTAAAAAAATTTAAACGGCCTAAAATCACGGTTGAAACATCAATTTTGATACCACTAAAATTCCCGGTATTGTAGCCGATATGGTTCTGAAAACATTGCTTTAAATAGGTATGTACTACATTTCAAAAGTAATGAATCCCAAATTATTCACTTTTCATAAAAATAGCCAACTACAGTGGCACGTTAACCGTAAAACGGCATGCAGCTGTATGCATGACTGTAATGTGGGGGAACATTATTAATTACCGTGCGTCCATACTTTTTGTCGGTCAACCTTATCATTGTTTACTTTATCACCAAAATATATAAAGTTCATATCATTTTTGTTCGATTAACTTAAACAATCTACAAGAACAAATCTAGACATCAAATTAAATATACAATGCGAACCTATCCTCAATTAACATGTTAGCCTTCATATTGTGATTATATTTTTTCAGTTACCTAATTATACAAAAAAAAATTTAACAATATTATCTTCACTAACAACAGTCTAATTACACAAATAAGTTTATTTATTTTGAACAAATAGTTTCTTTTTCGATTAAAAATTAAAATATCTATAAAAACGACAATTAGATTTTATCAAAACTTAATTTTAGGTTATATACTATTTTGGAGATATTAAATCATATATGAAATATAGTTTTAGTTACGTATACAATTATAGATATATAAAGTCTAGATGTTAGGATTTTTTACTACTTTATAATTCTATATACAACCAGTATTATCCGGTTTAATTATTAATTCATATGTATGTTATTTTGCTATTTTTTCTCATATATAGTTTTCTTTATTATTAGAAACAGTTGAAATACGCTAAAATCACGGTTGAAACATCAAATTTAATAACACTAAAATTCACGATACTGTGGCTGATATGGTTATGAAAATATTGCTTTAAACATGTATGTACTCCATTTCAAAAGTGGAGAATCCCAAATTATTCACTTTTCATAAATATAGCCAACTATAATGACATGTTAACCGTAAAAGGGCTGCAAGCTCAAAGCAAGACTGTCATGTGTGGAAACATTATTAAATCCTGTGTTTCCATAGTTTTTGTCGGTGAACCTTATCATTGTGTACTTTTCCATCGAATTATATGAAGTTCATATTATTTTAGTTTGAATTACTTAATGAATCTGCAAGAACAAATTTAGAGATCAAACTAAATATAGAATGCAAACCTATCCTCAATTAATATGTTAGCCTTCATATTGTGATTATACTTATTCAGTTACCTAATTATATAAAAAATGTAACAATATTATCTACACTAACATTAGTCTAATTACACAAATAAGTTTATTTGTTTTTAACAAATATATTCTTTTTTTAAATTAAAAATTAAAAATTTTGTAAAAAAGAGAATTAGATTATATTAAAACTTAATTTTAGTTTATATACTATTTTGAAGATATGAATTCTTATATGAAATATAGTTTTACTTACGTATACAATTATAGATATATGCAGTCTAGATGTTAGGATTTTAAAAAAAAATTTAATTCTATATACAACCAGTATCATCCGGTTTAAATTATTACTTCATACGTATGTTATTTTGCTATTAATTGTCATATATAATTTTTATTATTATTAGAAAAAATTTAAACGGCCTAAAATCACGGTTGAAACATCAATTTTGATACCACTAAAATTCCCGATATTGTAGCCGATATGGTTCTGAAAACATTGCTTTAAATAGGTATGTACTACATTTCAAAAGTAATGAATCCCAAATTATTCACTTTTCATAAAAATAGCCAACTACAGTGGCACGTTAACCGTAAAACGGCATGTAGGCCGTATGCATGACTGTCATGTGGGGGAACATTATTAATTACCGTGCGTCCATACTTTTTGTCGGTCAACCTTATCATTGTTTACTTTATCACCCAAATATATAAAGTTCATATCATTTTTGTTCGATTTACTTAAACAATCTACAAGAACAAATCTAGACATCAAATTAAATATACAATGCGAACCTATCCTCAATTAACATGTTAGCCTTCATATTGTGATTATATTTTTTCAGTTACCTAATTATACAAAAAAAAATTTAACAATATTATCTTCACTAACAACAGTCTAATTACACAAATAAGTTTATTTATTTTTAACAAATAGTTTCTTTTTTCAATTAAAAATTAAAGTATCTATAAAAAAGACAATTAGATTATATCAAAACTTAATTTTAGGTTATATACTATTT